>CALZFC010000032.1:910000-1007500 GCA_945643635.1 Allodiplogaster sudhausi | reverse complement strand
GACTCTCTCTCTCTCTCTCTCTCTCTCTCTCTCTCTACTTATATGTTTTGCGTTTATACACTTGTGTGCCCCCTCTTGCTTGTGTGAAGCTGCTGTGTTGTTGCTGCACTTATCGTCCGCTATCAACAGGCGCCTTCCCTCTTATCTCTCTTTTTTTCTTTCTCTCTCTGCCTCGTGCTCTCTCTCTCGTCACTCGCTCTCTCTCTCCCTCTCTCGTACTTTCTTCTCTCTAACCACCACCACTGTTTTACCCTCTCTCTCGTTCTCACTGCCCCGTAGTAGTATGTATACGATGTAGTCTTCACTTCTCTCTCTCTCTCTCTCTCTCGCTCTCTCCCTCTTCTCTCTTTCTCTCTCTCTCGCTCTCTCTCTCTCGTTCCTCAACAATCCGCGAGACAGTCATCGACGCCCTCAAACAGTGCACGGCTCCCGCGAACTCAATCACTCATCCACCACTCGGGGGATTAGGTTTACACTGTTTCAGGGGAGGGAGGAGGAGGGTACTTGAGGATGTGTGCACCCCCTCCCCCCTGCCCCTCTTCTTGCTCTTGCTAGACGATACACTTGCTGATGTGTATAGTGCGAACGATTACCGTAATCACCGGGGAGTAGGAGAGAGAGAGAGAGAGGGGAGAGAAAGAGAGGGAGAGAGCGAGAGAGAGAGAGAGCGAGAGTGAGAGTGAAAAGATAAAGAGCGAGGAAGAGAGAGAGAGAGAGAGAGAGAGAGAGAGTGTGTGTTACTGATGTACTTATGTACATATATCCGTACTCCTTATCAATATTCCTCTGTGCGCTTTGCCATAGCGTGAAACGTTCTGCTGCCATTGTAGTGTGTGCACTACGTTAGCTTATATGAATTGTTAAGACGATAAGAAGATGCAACCTCGCGCAGACTTATTAATCAACTAATAATTAGCTCTTTTTTTATAGATATTAATTAATTAATTTTCCCTCATCATAATTTCCGCTGGGTCCCTTATATCACAGCGCTGCACAGCAAATCTGCCGTCCACGACCTCCCCTTTCGTTGCTCGTCCCTGCTCTAATCAAGCAAGACGGCAATAAAGCAAGTGTAGTACACGCGCCGAGTCTTGGATGCGCAGCTTCTTCACGGCCATTTCCACGCAATTTTCTTTCCATGTTGTTTATTTTAAAGCATATTATTGACCCCTCACTCCCCTCTATGCTAATTTAACATGGCAGCTTGCTCCAAAAATATATATTTTTTAAATATTGAGCAAATATATACTAAAATGCCCATCGTTGCAGAGAGAAACCTCTCACTTTACCCAGCCAATCTGCCCTAGGTTGGTTGTAGAGGCGGCCGCTGCTGGACAAATTAGCTCGAGACGATCCACGCGCGCAATAATTGGCGTCGTTTCAACGCGCACACACACAGTCTTTAGTCCGTCCGAGACTTCTTCTCTCTTTCTCTCACTCTCTCTCACTCTTCTTTCTCTCTCTCATTCTTAGCCTCTCTCTCTCTATCTCTTTCTCTCACTCTCCCTCAATCACCCTCTACACGTAGCTTGTAAGCGTACATGCATACTGCACTCAATCGCTGTTGTTTTTCTAATTGTTGCTCGTGTTTCAAGAATTGGGGCCTATTTGAACTTGGCTATTTTTTCCTACTCTTTTCATATCATAATAAGTTGAAAAAAGGAAGTAAGCAAAGTAGTCAAGATGAGAACTCCGTGTCAGGCATAAGAACAAGAACAAAGGAATGAAAAGCCACAAGCGCTCCTCAAACTTTTTCATCTAACCTCAAAAGCGAGAAGAAAAAATACTATGTAAAATAAGATTGCAAAGACAGCGAGAGAGAGAGAGAGGAAGGGACAGAGAGGGAGAGAGACAGAATGACAGAGAAAAGGAACGTTGAGCACAGAAGAAAGAAAGAATTGGCTCTCAAAAAAGTAGGATCAATTTTCGTCGCCGTCCCACCCAATGTCTAGTGGTCATCATCATCATCTGCCCTCATGTTCCTTCCGCCTCTCTCTCTCTCTTCCTCTCTCTCTCACTCTTCCTCTCTCTCTCTCACTCTTCCTCTCTCGCTCAATCTCTCTCATTCGCTCTCGCCTCTCTCTCTCCATCGGTCTCTCCTTCCCCCCGGGGGCAACAACGTGACCGCACTCATCTGAGTCAGAGAGTCTGCTTCTCTCGTTCTCTCCATCTCTCTCTTGTTCTCGCACTCTCTCTTTCTCTCGTTCACTCTCTTTCTCGAGCTCCCTCTCTTTCTCTCGCTCTCTCTCTCCCTCTCCTTCTCTCGCCCGGCCTCTCTAATTCCTCCTCTCACCCCTCAATGTTCGTTCCTCTTCCTCTTCTTCTGCTCGTCATTGCCATCAACTATCTCACCAGCATTTGGTAATCACATTAGCATTTTCTCAAGCACTTGTTCTCCTCTTTAAAGCGCTCTCTCTCTACCTCTCTCTCTTAGTCTCTTTTCTCTCTGCTCTCTCTCTCTGTCCATCTCTACCTGTGCTTTCTGTCCTTTTCTCCGTCCCTCTGCTCTCTCTTTCTCTCTCTCTCTCGCTCTCGCTCCGCGCGCTCTCTCTCCAAAGTGCTTTTCCTGGTGTCTTCAGTAACCGCGTTCCATTGCATTGCCTGCGCCGCGCTAACGAGAGGGAGACACCAGCCATCATCATGATTAAGAGGGTGTTCCCTCGTACAATTTGTTTTTTTTCCTCTTTCTCTCTTTCTCTCTCTCTCTCTCTCTCTCTCTCTCTCTCCTTATCTCTCACCCTCCTCCTCTCTCTCTCTCTCTTGCCCTCTGTCATATACTCTCTTCCCAACCTTTCCCCCATGCTTCACCTTACCATCCCTGCTTGTCACATCAATTTCCTCATGTGCTGCAACAACCAGTGTATGGCGTGTGGAATGTGCTAATTTGCTAAATAAATCTTTATCTTATCTTCTTTCTCTCTCTCTCGCTCCCTCTCTCTCTCTGTCTTTCTCTCTCACTCTCTCACCTCCTTCTCCCTCTCTCCTCTTCCTCTCTCTCTGTCTTTCTCTCTCTCCCTCTCTCTTTCTCACTCTCTCTCTCGCTCTCTCTTCAAACTGCTTCCTCATTCGATTTCTGCAAGCCTGTCAATGGGTGCACTTGGCCCGTACCGTCCTCGTCTGTCTCCAGCGCGCTCATCAAACTTGCATTTTATCATTCCGGTCGCTCTCTCTCTCTCTCTCTCTCTCTCTCTTTCTCTCTCTCTCTCTTTCTCTCTCTCTCTCTCTTGTCTCTCTCGTCTTCTCTCTCTCTCTCTCTCTCTCTGCACTTCCGCTCCAAATTGTCCCTTTCACCCCTCTCCCCTTCCCCTTGTGCCTTTTGGCCCCTCTCTCCTCTGCTGCTCCACACCAAATCGTGTCGCCCCGCTTGTGTCCCCTCCTCTGCGACAAGTGATAGCCGGAGCCCGGCCAGCAGCGTGAAAACTCGAAAATCAACAAGTGTGTCGATGAAAGAGAAAGGGGCAGAGATAGGAAGAGGGTTAGAGAGAAAGAGAGAGAGAGGGAGAGGGGAGAGAGCGAAAGAGAGTGGAGAGTGAGAAAGATAGAGAGAGAAAGAGAGAGAGAGAGGAAGAGAGAGAGAGAGAGAGAGAGATGGATTTAGAGAAGCAGAGATTGCGTGTCGACAGTGTCAACGACTCGGGGGCCGCCGCGGCTCTGTCCATTCGTCTTCGCCCCCCCCCCCCTCACCCCCCCCCCCTGCTTGCTACACACTAGCCAACCGGGGCCACCATCACCTCACTTCTTCCAATTCGTAGCGCGCACTATCATCATTGCTTCCTTAAGTGGGGTGATGAAGCAAACCCTCCCTCACCCACTCCCTAACCATAGACTACATCCCCCTATCCATACCCCACCTATTTCCATACCCCAAACCCATATCCATACCCGCCCCACCCATATCCATACCACCTCCCTTTCCATACCCGAAAACACATATCCATACCCCCACCCCTATCCATACCCCCACCCTTATCCATACATCCGCCCCTATCCATACCCACACCCATATCGATACCCACCCCTATCAATATCCCAAACCCATACACCACCCATATCCTATCCATATCCCACCACTATCCATACCACCACCCTTATCAATACCCCAAACCCATGCCCCTTTTCGTACCCCACCCTTTCCATACCCCCACCCATATCGATACCCCAAACCCATATCCTATCCATATCCCACCACTCTCCATACCACCACTCTAATCCATATCCCCACCCCTCCTCACACCTCACACCGCCGCTCCCTTGACCACACCAGACGAGATCAAACTATATTATTGTAGATCTCACTTTTGCATGTACATACATACAAACGTATATAAAGAAGCTCATTTGATGATCAAATCAATATCAATATGGCCGCACTGAATTAGCCATTCACGCTCATCGTTGTCATTGTTCTGTGCCATTATTTCAACAGTCACAGCTAGCTCTAATCCTATATATATTTTTCAAGATTATTCTCACAGTTGTTTAAGAAGAAAAACCCCAAATTCGCCGGTAACCGATTGCCCAACATCACAACTAACGCACATACTTTTGCCAGCCCCTCATATGCCTGGTTGGGGGCCCTTATCCTTCCCGCAGATAACGAAGGGCAGCTTTCGGCGTGGCTGAGTTACTGCGAACAGAGATCGAGGGCTAGAGAATGAGAGAGAGAGAGAGATAGAGTGAGAGAGAGAAAGAGAGAGAGAGAGAGAGAGAGGTAAGAGAGAAAGAGAGGGAGAGAGCGACAGAGAGAGAGAAAAGCAAGAGAGAGAGAAAAGCGAGAGAGAGAGAGAGTGAGAGAGAGAGAGAGTGTGAGAGAGAGAGTGAGAGAGAGAGAAAGAGTTTCGTCTCGGCTCATTGACACCACCCCACCCCTTGACAAGTAGTTAGAATGTGCTCTCGAGACGGGAGCTGCGTGGGCGGCTAGTGGAAGTACGCTAGAACTATCTCTGCCACTCTCTCACAGTGTCGTGCTCTCTGATCTCTCTTTCTCTACATTCTGCACTAGCTAGTATCTCCATGGGGCAGTCGACGACGACACGACTACGTTACAACGAGAATGGAAGAGGGTCTCGTCGAAGGCCCCGGCAAGCCAGCAAGCCAGCTAGCCAGCCTGGCCAAATTGGCTCTATTCAAGCGCCACCCATCCCCATCGCCCCTTTTGGCTCTGCTGCTACACCCCGGAACGGGCACCCAGGGCCATGGCCGTCATTTCGGGTGGTGCCTCCCAACCTCCCACCCCCCTTCCCGGTCCAATGAATGCCCCATTTTAAGGACACGCATACATGTTGCAAGTCATGGATCTATTTGGGAAGGCAGAAGAAGGCTGATTAGCGAGAGAGAGGGAGAGAGAGTGGGAGGGAGAGAGAGGGAGAAAGGGAGAGAGAAAGAGGAGAGAGAGAGAGAAAAGGGGAAAAAATAGAGAGAAAGATACAGAGAAAGAGAGGGAGAGAGAAAGAGACAGAGAGAAAGCTGTAAAACAAATAGTTCCGTTGACGCCGCAAAGCTTGGCCATTCTACTTTTATGCGCTAGCTGTTTATGAAGCAATCATTTAGAAAAAAATGTATTATTGAATGCGAAGCTTCTTCATTTCAGCCTATTTTTACCGCATGTTCGCTGAGAAACTATTAATAATTATCTTTATTTCTGTTTACACACACACACACACACACATCGTTTACCTCATCGTATAAATTGCTGTCTTTCTTACATATTCGATATTTCTCTCGATTCTTCAATCGTCATAATTCTTTCTTTCGTTTTGGCTTTCTCTTCAACATGACATTTGTTTGCCTGGATATATTTCTGGCCCAAAATGATGCAGCTGCCTTGTACGTTTTTTTTTTAAATATATTTATTCTCAAAATGCCAAGAAGTGCAGACAGAGCTTGCTTATTAGCTTTTGTCTGATTGTGAGACGATTTTTTTAAACCATATTTATGTATTTACGGGATACGATAGATCCGCTAGGCGCCGCCGGCTGAATGCCACCATGAGAGTGGAAATATGCATGATATAGGTTGCGCAATGTGTGTATGTGTGTGTGGTCTGTTATTGCGCGCGCTTCTTTTACCTCCTCCGCACACATCCAATTTGGATGGCGGATGGCGCTGCATAAAACATGCGCGGCGAAGGACGACTTCTTGCTTCGTATACAACCGGGACTGTAGTCATGAGGCGCGAGAACCTTTTTTGTAAAAGAGAGAGAGAGAGAAAGAGAAAGAGAGAGAGAGAGAGAGAGAGAGAGAGAGAGAGAGAGAGCAAGAGAAAGAGAGAACGAAAGAGAGAAAAAGAGAGAGAGAGAACAAGAGAACGAGAGAGAGAGAGAGAGAGAACAAGAGAAAGAGAGAACGAGAGAGAGAGAGAGAAAGAGAGAGAGAGAGAGAGAGAGAAAGAGTGCCAGAGGCAGGAAGACAAAACCTTCTTGCTTAAAATGCCGTCTTCGCAGGTGGTCCGGAAACAAGAAGTACATATGACAAATGAGGTGGCAGTCGGGAAGAAAAGTAAATTAAGAAAAAGGAGAAGATAATATTCCGTTACACAAGTTCGCACTGTTCCTACTGTCCATCTCTCTCTCTCCTGTCTCTCTCTCTCTCTCGATCTCTCTCTCTCCCCTCTCTCTCTTTCTCACTCTCTCTCTCTCTCTTTACCTCTGTAAAACAGTCCGCTATAATGGTATTGCTTTGTATTTTGTATCTGCCTGCACATTGGTATCTTACATACATGTCCGCTAGTGCCCACTTTGACTTTTTGGACAGGTTTAAAAAGACTGCCATTTCGCTTGATGTCTTATATACATACATACATTTCAACGCATGCTGTACATAACGCGAACAAGATACAATATACCATCTTAATGTTTTAATAATAACCACTACATAGAATATCTATTTAATTTTAAATTTATTTAACACGTCTTTACCTAATACGTAACTCGTAACTCGTACATCTTACTGTAATTCATAATCTTTTGTATGTAATGTAAACATGCATACACATGTATTTTTTTCTCTTCCAGAAATCGCAGTCCTATTACTGTTCAATCATTATTGCTTTCACATATATATATATATATATATATATATATATATATAGACTCGAATCGTATACATACATATATGTATGTGTTTGTGTGTACGCGCATGACCTTTCTCTGTCTCACATATCAGTCAGTCTGCACAGTCTCCATAGTAGTAGTACTCCTCTATACTGATCTTATCTCCTCGTCGTGGCGCTTGCAAGATAAGTGGATGACAGTCAAAAAAGGAAGATTTACTCTCTATCTCTGTCTCTCTCTCTCTCTCTCTCTTTCTCTCGTGTTCTCTCTCTCTCTCTCTCTCTCTTTCCATCGCTCCCTCTCTCTCTCACCATCTTATTCTCTCCACTTCCCTTCTCTCTCTCTCTCCCACAAGCATCATTTGTGTCACATTACTCTCAATGAATCATTATTCATATTGGTCCTCTCCATCTCTCGCCGTCTCACCAATGCGCCTTTATTTTCATGTGGCCGTATGATGTCTCGCCTTCTTCCCTTTCTCTCTCTCTCTCTCTCTCCCCCTCTCTGTCTCTTTCTCTCTCTCTCTCTCTCTCTCTCTCTCTCTCTCTCCTCCCCTACTTGGTCAGAATGGACCACTGCGCCAGTAGTAGCCGTGCACTGCTCTTCCCTGTGGTTGCTGCATGCTAGTGGAAGTTTGCTCGTTGATGGACGATATGTAGTGTAATCGCGTGACATGAGAGAGCTGACAGTGCAAAGAGGGAGAGAGAGAGAGAGAGAAAGAGAGAGAAGAGAGAGAAGGAGAGTGATAGAGAGAAAGAGAGAGAAAGAGAAGGAGAGAAAGAAAAAATGTGACAGAACGAGAATTTACGCTTGATCAGCGACATAGTTTCAATGCAAGTTGAGAGCGTACCCGAAAAAGCCATCGAATGGTGACAAGGAAAGTGAAAGTGATAATGATATTCATAGGCTTTCCAACAATCTCTCTGACTCTCTCTCTCACTCTTCCTCTTTCTCTCTCTCACTCAATTTTTGTCTCTCTCTCTCTTTCTCTCTCTCTCTCTCTCTCTCTCTCTTCCTTCTCTTTCTCTCGATTTGTTCGTCTCTCAAGTTCTCTGGTAATCGTTCTTTCTCTCTATACATATACATATCTCACTCTTTCCCATAACTCTGTTCTCTCTCCCAATCTCAACGCCGTCCACTTCGATTTCGCACTAAAATTCTTTTGTCTGGAGCCTTAATCGTTTAATTTGGTTTCTGGCAATAATATTATCTATTTCCCAGACATAGATCACTCATGAACTTGTTCAACCGAATTATTCCAAACAAATCTTCAAAGACTGTTTTAAATCTTTTATTTAAATTCATGCCAATTTTTCATTGATTTCATTATATAATGTCATACTATTTTGAGCCTCCGGATCAGATCGATATTCAAGTTTATTTCCGTGTCATTTCGATCGGTTGAGTAATATACTGTTCGCGACATGTTTGTATGAATGCATCATTTTCCCTCGATGAATCATGCGTCGACGAAAAATGTACATATCGCTCGAGCCTTATTTCATGTCCTGTCTTCCTATTACTCTCTCTCTCTCTCTCTCTCTCTCTCTCTTTCTCACTCTCTCTTTTTCTCTCTCTCTCTCCCTCTCTCCCTCTCTCTCTCTCTCTCTCTCTTACTCTTTCCAGACTGTAGCCGATCTCTACCTCTCTCTCTCTTTCTCTGCTATCTCCTCGTACTCTCCAACTTCCTCGTTGTCTCTGCACCCCGTGGATGCTGAGGCAGCTGCTGGCTGCCGGCGCCAAGGAGACGTCGGTGGCGTCGACGACCGTTTCGGCGGCGGCGGCAGGTTTGGCATCATTAATATATTGTCTTCATTAATAATTACTGTTTTTCCCTTTAATTTTTAGTAGTAGTTTTTAAATCTTTTTTATTTATTTATATATCCTTGTGCCAAGATCCAAACTATAATTTAATTAGATTTTTGTTGCCTTTCTTTTTTCCATATGTTTTTTCCTTTCTTGAGTTTTCTTTTCCGAGAGAGAGAAAAAGGAGCATTTGTGCAACTAGGGACCAGATATCTTGCACAAAGGTGAGACGGAAGTTGTAGAGAGAAAGAAAAAGAGAGAGAGAAAGAGGAGAAGAGATAGAGAGAAATAGAGAGAGTGTGAGAGAGAAGAAGAGAGTGAGAGAGAGAGAGGAACAATTTATTCGCCAAGCCATGTCATAGAAAGGTAGCCATGGGTCAAATCTCTGTAAGCACTAATCGATGTCTCGAGACTTTTGTTTGTCATAACCTGAAAGGATTCTTATCGTACATTTCTTTTTCTGCCTGGCGACATCTTCGTCCTTTACGGCGTAATAAATCGTTCCTCTTACTTCCTCTCCTCTCCACTCTTTCTCTTATCCCTCTTTCTAACATCTCTCTCATATCCGTCTCTTTCTCTCTGATCCCTCTCTCTCTCTCTCTCTCTCTCTCTCTCTCTGATCCCTCTCTCTCTCCCTCTCCCTCTCCCTCTCTCTCTCTCTCCCTCTCCCCCTCTCTCTCCGATCCCCCTCGCTCTCTCTTTCTCTCGCTCTTTCCCTCTCTCTCATTCTCTCTATCTCTCTCATTGTCTCTCTCCTACTGTTCCATAATTACAGGTCATCACCATCATCTGCTTCCAACAATGCACGAGGACGCGAACGGCGTCAGCGATGTCAGTCTTAATGGTTTTTACTTATTATCCTTATTTGACAAAAAAAAAATGAATTTCCGTCATATGTAAATACAATGTCATTCAGTGCCATATGCCTTTTATTTTTATTATAACTTTCAAATGTTGTTTGTTGTCATGAGAGAAAGAGAGGTGGAGACTGCACAAGACTGAAAGGGATCAGAGAGAGAGAGAGAGAGAGAGAGTGAGAGAAAGAGAGACGCAGACAGAGAAATGGACAGTTTAAGTGGCTGCCCTTCTTGTATGCATGTGAACATGTTTCTGTCGATGAGGAGTGTCATGCGGTCTTTTCCTCCTTCTCCTCCTCCACGCAGTGTTGGCCGGGGCTGTACAGGATTACGGTGATTGCGAGTAGCTGTGCCCTCTTGCGTGCCAATGCCTTTGTTAATCTGGATGGGTTAGAGAGAGAGAGAGAAAGAGAGAGAGAGAGAGAGGGTGAGAGAGAGAGAAGGAAAGAGAGTGAACGAGAAAGAGAGAGAGAGAGAGAGAGAGAGTGAACGAGAAAGAGAGAGAGAGAGAGAGAGAGAGAGAGAGAGAGTGAAAGAGAGAGAGTGAGTGAAAGAGATAAAGAGAGAATGAGAGAGAAGGAGAGAGAGAAGAGAGAGAGAGAGAGAGAGAAGATAGAGAGAGAGAGAGTAAAAGAGAGAGAGAGATAGTGAGAGAGCGAGAAAGAGAAATGAGAGAGAGGTGCACTTGACACTTCGGTCATGCGTGAATAATGCCTTTATGCTACTCAATCTCGCTCTCTCCCACGATCGCGCTCAAGTTGTTCTCATGTTCACCCAATATGTATTATGTATTAGAGTTTTGTACCTGCATTTTCTGTGTCTGCTAAACAACATAATCTAAGTGAATTGATAATTATTTTTATTTAATATATATTTAATTTACATCACTGAGCATATGGATGCTCTTCAAATCTGTATGATCGCTGTTCACCTGTCGTCTCCATGAAACATTTTCCATCGTTCTTTCGCTTTTTTCTCTCGATCTCTTACTCTCGCTCTCTTTTCTCTCTCCCTTTCTCTCCCGCTCTCGTTCTCTCTCTCCCTTACTATAATTCTCTCTCTCTCTCTCTCTCTCTCTCTCTTCTCGCAGTCGCTCGTTTACCGTTCTGAATGGCCTTCTACCTGAAAAGCCCAAGCTACCAAACCGCCGCTGCTCGCTATCATCATCGTTCTGCTCTATTACAACGAGAAAGAAAAGAAAGAGTCGCGAACAAGTTTCTCTGGGTTCGAATGCGCTCTCGCGCTTTCTGCCATTAAACTGTACTCTATCACTCAACTTTGCAACTCTCTCTCTCTCTCTCTTTCTCTCTCTCTTTCTCTCTCCTCTCTCTGTTTCTCACTCTCTTTCTCTCCCTCTCCCTCTCCCTCTTTTTCTCTCTTCCCTCTCTTTTTCAACTCCTTAGATACTTCAGTTTATGCTGTTGACTGTTTGGAAAGTGTCCGCACTTTTTTATCTCTCTCTCCAAAGGTTCTCCATCATTTCTCTGCGCTCTCTCGCTGATTCACACTCTACATAGAGATGTATGTCACCTTAACACTTTATCACATTTTCTTTATGCATTTTCACTGCTTCCATATCACTGTTTCTCTCTCTCTCTCTCAATCACTACCTCTCTCTCTCTCTCTCCGCTCTCTCTCCCCTCTCTCTCTGTCTCTCTCACTCTCTCTTTCTGTGTTCTCTCTCGCTCTCTCTCTACGTCGCTCTCTCTGTTCACTCACGCTGTCTCTACATCTTCTCTCACTCTCTCACTCTCTCTCTCTCTGCTCGCTCTCTCTCCACTTCACGCGTGATGCACTGGACAGAGCATGCGTCTCGTCACCGTGCAGTTCTTCCTCGGCCCTCGACGAGAATCTTTTCTCACCGAGAGTAGAGGAAAGGGCGCAGAGGAGGAGGAGGAGTGTGGAGAGGGGGCAGGAGGGGTCCTCCTCCCCTCTCCTCTAGTCCTATAGTGTAATATGTGTGTCACGCTTTGAGAGAGAGAGAGAGAGAGAGAGAACCAGAGAGAGAGAGAGAGAGAGAGAGACGAAGAATAAAATGAAAAAGTGAAGCAGCCAGCTAGCCCTGCTACCAGAACACGCAAGTGCGTGTTTACATGTATCGATGTATGTACGGACGTAAGAATGTATGATGGAAATTTAAGAGGCTAGACAGAAAGAGAGAGAGAGAGGAGAGGGAGAGAGAGTAGGAGAGAGAGTAGGAGAGAGAGAGTATGAGAGAGAGAGAGTAAGAGAGGCAGAGAGAGAGTAAGAGAGAGAGAAAGAGAGAGAGAAAGAGCAAGTGAGAGTAAGAGAGAGAGAGAGTAAGAGAGAGAGTAAGAGTAAGAGTGAGAGAGTAAGAGAGAGAGAGAGTAAGAGAGAGAGAGAACAAGAAGTCAGAGAAAATATGAGAACAGACACACACATTCGTACACGAAAAGTCGACGACGCCTCGCGCAGCGACGACCATTTCGTATGTATGCATCTACAGTATACACACAACGAAGGGCGTCAGCGGGAGGATTTCACACTCGAGAGATTTCCGCTGCCGTAAACTCTCTCTAGCTCTCTCTCTCTCTCTCTCCTTAGCTCTCTCTCTCTCTCTCTCTCTCTAGCTCACTCTCTCTCTGTCTATCTCTCTCTAACTCTCTCTCTCTCTGTCTATCTCTCTCTCGATTAGCCATTATGCATCTTGAAGATACTTCCAGCCAAACAATCTTTTTTTCTTATACTTAAAGCATCCAAAACTCTCTCACTCTTCCTCTCTCTTCCTCGATCTTTCTCTCTCGTCCTTTTATTTTGGCCCTCTCACGCTTACACTCTCTCCTCTTGGCACTTGATTTCACGCAATCAGTGAGTTTAAGAGTCTTTATTTTTGTCCGCATCTCCTCTATTATCTCATTGTAATAGAAGTATGCATGTCAAACATCTTTTTCCACTGTCTGCTCTCTCTCTCGTCTTTGACTGCTTTTTTTGGTCCTAATCACATTTAAATCATTTTGTTCTCTCTATCTCTGCTTTTCTCTCTCTCTCGCTCTCTCTTCTCGATACAGTCTCTTTCGGGTTGGACACAGTGACTCCTCGGAGACGGACCGAGTGGGGAAGGCTAATTGCTAGCAGCCGCTTTTGCAAGGGAAGGCGTAAGAATGTCGCGAGGGAAACAGAGGGGCGAGAGAGAGAGAGAGAAAGAGGGAGAAAGGGCGAAAGAGAGAGAGAGAGAGAGAGAGAGAGAGAAAGAGAGAGAGAGGAGAGAGAGGGAGAGAGAGAGGGAGAGAGAGAGGAGGAGAAAGGAGGGAGAGAGAGGGAGAGAGAGAGAGGATAGTAGAGACAGCATAAGAACTTCCGACGCAACGAAGAGAGCCCTTCTGCGGTATTTATCTATTTATTCTGCTGATCACATCTCTAACATTGTCCCGTGGTTACACAATAACGTTCTACATTCTCAAAGTGCAGCTGCTTAAAAAAAAGTCATTCGATCGCTTTATTGATGCTATTACTTCTCTATCTTATTTAATTGGGCTGATGAAGAATGAATTTATTGATGGAAAAGGAGAGAGAGAGATAACGAGAAATAAGGAATAAACTGCATGCCGATTAGAGGAGAAGTTAAAATGTGGACGTAGAATAAATCAATTTACTAGTGTTTAGCGTGAAGGTCCTGCGCATGATTATGAAGCTGAAAGAGAGGGGGAGAGCGAGAGAGAGAGAGAGAGAGAGCGAGAGAGAGTGAGAGAGCGAGAGAGAGAGAGAGTTAGAGAGCGACAGAGTGAGACAGGCAGAATTGCAATGTATGTACATATGTATGTTTGTATGTATGTATGTAGAATCGCTACCGGTTGCATGTAGGACCAACGAGACACATTCAGCTGAAATATGACTGCACATTTGACTCTAATTGTAAAAATCGATTTATTTTATTAAATTTGTTTAATTTTTATAACTCAACACTAATAGAATATAACTTAGAAATCTTAAAAAAAATTTATATCATATTATACTAACTTGTTCGAATATGTACATTCATACGTGTTTAAGTTGTACCTCTTATTACAAGTTAAGCACCTTACAAGTTATTACCCTTTCCTATTCAACAGACTTTGTCTCCTTCTGTTGGTCCTAAACATGCTGCTGCTGCTGCTGCTTACTGCTTACTGCATCCCTCTTCCCCCTTTCATATCCACACATGTCCGCACCGCCGCCCGGTGCCCTTTCACCATAGAGAGAGAGAGAGAGTGAAAGAGAGAGAGAGACTGAGAGAGAGAGAGACTGAGAGAGAGAGAGAGAGAAAGAGAGAGCCGCTCGACCTTATAGCCGCCTCTCGGCCTACCACCCCTCCCGACCTACCCCACGCATATCCATCCATCCACCACCATTCGTCCTCGATCTATCTACCTATGTAGTAGTCTACATACGTGCTCGCAAGTACTGACCGGCTTTTGCAAGGCGTGAGCCCAAGCGGCGTCGCCCAACAACGCCCTTTCAGAGCCGTGCTGCTGCTAGCCACAAGCGCCCCTCTTCGACACCTACCAATAACAGCCTTCGCTTACCCATCCACACCACCGCAGGCCAATTTGGACCAACCACAAACTTTTGGTCTCCAACCAAGCGGGAATAGCACAGAGAGAGCAGCAACAATTTATGTCTTCTCCTCCTCCTCCGATAGAAGATATATGTACAAATGCCTCTATGACTCATATGAGCGCCATGCACATTTTCTCTCTAAATCTCAATCAATAATTTGAGGCCCAAACTGAAAAAAATATATGTAACAAAACTGTTTTTTATAGTTTGAATGCAGTGGTGGATCTCTTAGAATTCAATCTTATTTATGTCGTAGTTAAAAAGACGTTCAGTCGATCGGCGACGTAGTGCGTTATCCTAATTCGTAATTATTAGGCCACAGAAGTACTTTGGGTGAAAGCATCATTTTAATCATTTTAAACACGATATTTTCAAGGCTTTTTTTTAAGTCTCTACATATGAATATGGCTCGTCTTTTGATATGCTTGGTCCCGGACGCCGAAATATCGCAGTCACTTTTTGGGTCACTTTTCCTAACACCACATATCATCGCAGAAGCCTTTTTGGTGTGTAGCTCTTTTCCTCCTTGCTCGCGCAGACCTACCGCTGTGCGCTCGGCAGATATTTACAGCGCTTGCCTCCGGTATATGTCCGGATAAGTCTCGACGGCGTGCTCCTTTTCCGTATTATAAGTAATAAAAAACTAAAATAAAAAATTATCGCGCGCTCATACAAATCTACCATTGCCGGCTTATGATTAATATGCACAGACATGAGGAAGCTTAAGCTTCTTCTTCTTCTCGCCATCTCTTAATCGGCGTTCTGTTTTTCTCTATCCTAACGGCGCTTTCGTCGCATTCCACGTTATGAGAAGCACTTTTCGCGCATTTTTTTCACTAATTTTCGCGCCGCACTTTTTTCCTTCTTCTCTAACAACCACAAGCATTCTTGACACTTTTTATATGAAATGAATGAATCTCTACATAATTGTACTCGTTTTTCATTTTTGCCATTCTGCTTCGCGATGTTGATTTTAGTGCGTTTCTTACAAATGGCAATTTTTCCACCATGGCGCGCAGACTGGTTGCTAAGGACAAGCAAACTTTCCGATATGCTCCTCCCCTCCTCATAGGCACCGCCTTTGTGAAACGAAATGTACACACATTTGGTCATATGTATGTATCTCTCTCTCTCTCTTTCGACTTGCGCTCATAATCTCTACCTCTTTCCCTACCTCTATATCTCTCTCACTCTCCCACTCTCTCTCTCTGTCACTCTCACACTCTCTCGATTTTCACTCCCTCTCTTTCACTCGCTCTCTATCGCTCTCTCTCACTCTATCTCCCACTCTCTATCCTTGTTACCTTCTCTCCATCAATACACATTTGATAAGGCTCTCCACATGCCAGCCACTCCTAGACAAGCACCAAGCATACGGTAACTGCCATAATAGTGTGACATTCCGAACCGCTTCCTTGTTTATGTTCTTAACACGTCATCGTGAACTTGTTACTGTTTTAGCTTCTTACAGTTATACATATGAACATATGTCAATAAAAACGCTTTATGTTATATATACATATATATTTTTTCCTTCTTTGCTAAGACATACCGTATTCTCGTCGTCTACATATGGATGGCAGTTATTTGTAATTCATTTTTAAAAATCTCTTTAAACAGAACCACAAAACAAACAAACAATTTGCACCTAATTTATTAGTCCGCGCTACTCGTGAGCTCTAGATTTCTGGCATGTTGTACTGCTGTGATATGGAGGATGCGTACATTAATATATCCGAGCTCACATTATTGTTGATGTCCTCCTCCGCGCCACTTTTCCATAAACGTCCTTGCCGAAATAGCGGGAGTGATGCGTGAGAAAAAGAGAGAGAGAGAGAGAGAGAGAGAGAGAGAGAGAAAGAGAGAAAGAGATAAGTTGAGAGAGAGAGAGAGAAAACGAGAGAGAGGGAGAGAGAGTATGGAGAAAGGAATCATAGAAGCAGACGAAAGAGCGGCCGAACACCCGACGCACCAACAATTACGCTACACTTCTATAAAAGCTCGCGCCGGATCCACTTGCTCTCCTTCTCTGTTTCTCTCTCTCTCTCTCTCTCTCTCTCTCTCTCGATCTCACGTTCTCTAACTTTCTCGATTTCTAGCATCAAATGTGACTTCACACTTGTTCTTTTCTATCTCTTCTGTTTCCTTCTCTGTCTTTTGCTCTCTCGCTTCCTCTCTCTCCCTCTCTCTCTCCTACTCTCTCTCTCCTACTCTCTCTCTCCTACTCTCTCTCTCCTACTCTCTATCTCTCTCTCTCTCTCTCTTGCTCTCTCTCCCCTCTACTTAGCCTGCCGACGGGCGCTAACGGCGCATCCGCGAAGGCACCAATTGGACAGTGCGCGGACGTGGACCATTTCACGGAGACCCACTCCTCATTATCATCGCGCCGAATTGCTCCGTATACTTGCTTCCTCCCTTCTTTCTCTGTCTCTCTCACTCTCTCTCTCTCTCTCCATCTCTGTCTCTCACTCACTCTCACTCTCCTTCTTTCTCTCTTTCTCTCTCCCTCTTTCTCTCTCGCATCACCGGCCGCCGGGCCGTCGATTATGAATGCCAATGGACCGTGACGTAGATTGAGCGACGGCGGGCCAGTCTGAGCGGACGCGCATGGGTATACCGAGCCCAATCTCTCTCTCTCTCTCTCTCTCTCTCTCTCTCTCTCTCTCTCTCTCTCTCTCTTCTCTCTCTTACTTTCTCTCTCTCACTCTCTCTCTGTCTCTCTCCTTCTCTCTATCTCATTCTCTCTCCCTGCTTCTCTCTCCCCCCTCTCTCTCTATATCAGTCTCCGACTCCCTCTCTCTCTCTCTCTCTCGCTCTCTCTCTCACCCTTCATATTTGTACAGTAATCATTGCGCTTTGGCGCACCCGAATTTTGCCGCCGCACTGACCGCGCAATCAGGCCACATGGCCATATTGATGATGATGATGATAATACGGCTGACCTGTATGGACACTCCTGGACTTGCCCCTGGGGGGGGGTGAAAGGGAGGTTTATATGAGGAGTTCGTGTAGAAAGAGAGAGATGAGAGAGTCCTTCTCTGACTCTCTCTCCCTCTCTCTCTCTCTGTCTCTTCAACTCTATATCTTTCTGTTCTTAACTCTCCTGCACTCTCTCTCCCTCTCTTTCGCTCTCTTTCTCTCTCTCTCTCTCTCTCTCTCTCTCTCTCTCTCTCTTTCTATCTCTCCTTTCTCATTCCCCAAACACCACAATTCAGATGCTGAGTGCCTAATGTGTGGAATGTATATACATTGTTCTCTTCGATGTTTTCCTTCCAATTACAAACCGTTCAGAGCAACGGTCATCTTAATTGCTCGGTTGACTTTTTAATTACGTAGTGTGCAAGACAGCGCAGCTAATGGTATCTAAACTAGCCTGCATTTTCTTGTAAAGCCCTAGTTTTATCATTCACATTCCACGGCCTACTTCCGTCATATTTTTTTTTCTCTCTCGTTATATCGTTGTTATTCACCAGAGTTCCCCTAGTGGATAATCAAAAATAAACAGTTCCCACTCTTCTCTTCTTATCTGAACGAAGATAGCGGACTCTTGGCATCTTGCTTGTGTTCGGCCGAATATTTGCCTCTTTTTCGGCGATCATTTATTCCCTTTTTTGTAAATATTTATGACTCTCCAAACTTCTATATGATGGCGTAACTTTTGTATCCATGATATTGTTACCAACTTTTGTATAGTTCGTTATGTAGTAACTTTTGTATAGTTCGGTATGTAGTAACTTTTGTATAGTTCGTTATGTAGTAACTTTTGTATAGTTCGTTATTTAGTAACTTTTGTATATGTGTCAATGATGTGCATAGTAGTGATGATTGGTGCGCGAATTCATCCGCGTCCTCATAACCTGTCGACCTTCCTCCTCTTCTCCTCCCCCCGCGGGTGGCGGTCCCGTGTTGAGGAGAGCTTTGTGGCCTTGGCCAGTCCTGACAACCACGGCTCACATCAGCCAGCTCCGAATGAGGGTGTGTTTCGCGGTCAACAGTCCCCGTACACCCTAATATACTTCATTTCTCTCTCTCTCTCTTTCTCTCTCTCTCTCTTCGACCCCCCCCCCCACTGTCCGACCCCACCCCAAACAGTCGCCATCGGCGGGTAGTACACATCGAGGAGTGCTCCCGGCTCTCCTGCTGTTGTCGATAAGAGAGAGAGAGAGAGAGAGAGAGAGAGAAGAGAGAGAGACTATTCTGATTTGAGAGACGCAGACAGCTCGAGTGCGTGTGTATGTGCGCGCGCGCTCGCAGACTAATACGACTGCTGTGCACATATTCAAGGTGATGTCCTCTCTCTCTCTCTCTCTCTCTCTCTCTCTCTCTCTCTCTCGCTCTCTGTCTTCCTCTCTCACCTCTCTCTCTCTCTCTTCTACTTTCTCTCTCTCTCTTCTACTTTCTCTCTCTCTCTTCTCTTTCTCTCTACTCTCTCTCTCTCTCTCTCGTTTTCTCTCGTTTTCTCTCTCTCTCTCTTGCTCTCACTCTCTCTTTTTTTCTTTCTCTCGCTCTCACTCTCTCTTTTTCTCGCTCTCTCTGTCTCTGTCTCTCTCCTCTCTCATCCTCTATATCTCTATATCTCTGTTTTGATCGCGCGAGGCCCTGTCGCCCGCACCACCGCAGGCGATGACGGTTGCGGTGGTGGCCTCTCCGCTGGCGAGACCCCGGATATCATCTCTCTCTCTCTCTCTTCCTCACTAGATCAGCCCTGGATCTGTAGCCGAGATAAGAGAAAGAAAGAGAGTGAGAGAGAGAAAGAGAGGAAGAAAGAGAGAGAAAGAGAAAGAAAAAGAGAAAGATAGTAACAGAGAGAGGAAGAGAGAGAGTGAGAGAGAAAGAGAGAAAGATTGTAGAAGAGAGAGAGAGAGAGCGAGAGAGAGAGAGAGAGAAAGATAGAGATAGCCTACCACCTCACCTCCCAACCATCACTCGACCCCTCCGGGTGATATCCACCTTACCCCCCCCCCCTCCCACCCGAGATATCACACGCGATCTGATTACCCACATATACTGTGTGTGCATGTGTGGCGCGGACGCTGACCCACTTTGGCTGGGTGCCTTCTTGGCTGGCGGTTGGCGCTTCTGTGCAAAATAGAGAAAGGGAAAATTCTCAAATGCTTTAAGACCGGAGAGTGGAGTATAAATTTGTATTGCCATAAAATAGGGTGGTCAAGTCACTTTTTTCTTTTCTTTTCTGGTGCTTGATATCATCCTGATCTCCTCGCAATCCGTCTTGAATTTCGTCATGATCATCAATCTCTTGTCGTTTCGTGTGATGATGCCTTGTCTAATTACTATAAAATAACTTGGAAAAGCTGCGCGATATTGACTCGCGTGAGTTGACGTGAGTTATGTGTGTCTTTTACAATTTCAAATGTTTATTCGCGCTTATTCGGCTTATCACAGCCAATGTCATGAGGGAAGGCACTATCACATGGAAGCGCCACGATCGATGGGCACCGGCGATTTCGTCCAAGTGGCAGTCGGAAAGTACCTACACTTAGAAGAGAGAGAGAGAGGCGGAGAGAGAGAGAGCGAGAGGGAGAGAAAGAAAGAAAGAGAGAGATAGTGAGAAAGAGAGATAAAGAGGCAGAGAGAGAGAGAGAGAAAGAAAGAAAAAGACCTGGACACCCTGGCCATCACTCTCTACATCCGGCCTCATCCCCCAAGCCGTGTAGCCTTGACTCGTCAGTCGCTAGCTCGAGAGATAGCAGCTAATAAGCAGCGTACTTTCTGGCCGGCGCCCGTACCAATGAGTTGCGCTCTTGCCACGGCCATTGGGCACGCCACGTCTCTGTCATTTCTCTCTGTCTCTCTCTCTCTCTCTCGTACTCTCTCACTTACATTCTCACAATCTCTCTCTACTTTACTCTCTCTCTCTCTCTCTCGCATGCTCTCTCGTCTTGAAGGGGCGCCAACGAGTTTAGCCACTGCAACATACTTGACGTCATTGGCATGACAGAGAGGGAAGAACGATGCAGAGTCCAACGGTACAAAAGTGGACAAACGAAGTCAAAAGTAGGGTTGCAATTGGTGGAAAGAGGGGAAGAAGGAGCGAGAGGAGAAAGAGAGAGAGAGAGAGAGAGAGAGAGAGAGAGAGAAAAGAATGAGAGGGAGAGTGAAAGAAAGAAAGAAAGAGCGAGAGAGAAATAGAGAGAAAAAGAGAGAGGCAGAGAGAGAGAGAGATAGAGAGAGAGGTAACTTGGTTCCCCCCGTCACGGTCTGTACATGGCTGGTACTCTTCGACGGCTGCGGTCGGGGGCGTCGACCGAAGCTGTGATTTATGAGCCGGCCGAGTGCGCCGTGCTATCCGCTTGTTTGGAGGGAGAAGAGAGAGAGGTAGATGTAGAGAGAGAGAGAAAGAGAGAGAAAGAAAGACAGAGAGAGAGGTAGAGAGTTAGAGAGAGAAAGACAGAGAGAGAGGTAGAGAGTTAGAGAGAGAAAGACAGAGAGAGAGGTAGAGAGTTAGAGAGAGAAAAAAGTAGGGTGAGAACGAAAGGAAACGGGGAAGAGGTAGAAAGCGGAAGCATGTAGTCAAAGAGAGCATGAGATCAATTGCTGTGAGAGAATACAGAGATCAGAGATAGAGAGAGAGAGAGAAAGAAGAGAGAGAGAGAGAGAGAGAGAGAGAGCAACGGCTAAGAGATGGTTTGTTCTCTAAGGTTGATGTGTCTGCGTGGCAGTTTTGTCCAGTCCAGATTGATTGAGCACCTCCCCCCTCCCCCCCCTTGCTGTACATAGAAGAAAGTGACGGTAATGGTAAGGGGTAAAGTTCTGCGATCCATTCATACAAGTGTCTCTCTTCTCTCTTTTACTCTCCCTCTCTCTATGTCTCGCTCTCCCTCTCTCTTTCTTTCTCCCACTGTCTCTCTGTCTCTCCATCTCACACTCTCTCTCTATGTGCCCACATTTATTTACCGGGGACTTTCCTGGGACAGCCGGACCCCTCTTATACTTTCACGTCCATTCCCCCGTGTGCTAATTCATGTGTGCCTTGGTATGCAAGCAAGTAGGTATAAGTAAGTATGTCCATGTATTCGCCTCTATAAACACGCAGCGACAACTCTTTCTCTCGCTCACTCGCTCTCTATCTCGCTCTATCGTTCCCTCTCCCTGCCTTTCTCTCTCGCGCTCTCTCTCTTTCTCGCTCAAGCTCTCTTACTCTCTCTCGCTCTCTCTCTCACTCTTTCTTCTGGAAGTCCGATCATGCAAAGGACTGACTTGATCCGATTTAGCGCGGCGCAATCGGCGATTGCAAAGGTTCTGTGTGGCCACTGGTAATCTCCTTCATTTCGTCGCTCTGTCTCTTTCTCCCTCTCTCTCTCGCTCTCTCCCTCTCTCTTTCTCTCTCTCTTCCTTATGTTTAATCTTAATCTCTCATTCTCTTAATCTCTCATTCTGCTGCTTGTTTCATATTCGCCGCATATCTTTTACTTTTTTTCAATCTCTCTCACTTTCCTTATCACTATATCATTTTGTTTTCTCGCGCTCTCTCTTTGTTACTCTCTCTATCTCTCTCTCTTTCTCCCTCTCCCTCTCTCTCTCTCTCTCTCTCTCTCTCTCTCTTTCTGCCTAACTCTCTCGCGCTCACTAAACCACATCGTATAGAATACCAGCAACATATGCGTATTTTACCGCTCCGAATGTATTCTCAATGTCAACTTATTCGACTTGTCAATAATTTTGCCAGAATACAGTACGTCTAAAATTGCTTCTATTTAATGTTAACAGCTATTAATGACGTAAATACTGAAATACATTACTTGTTATATCACTTCTCCTCTTGCTAAATAAAGTAAGCCAACCGGTTTTCTAAACTCTTTTCTTCTATTTTCCTATGACGAGAGATTACAACTCGATTGCTTGACTTTGATAATTAAGCATTTACAAGCAGTTATATATATATATATATATATATACCGTATTTTCTCTATAAGTACCCCCGGGGGTTCTATTTTTCAATACCCTTGCGAGATGGGGGCACTACTAGAGGGAGGGGTTCTATTTCAATGTGAGACACTAAAAGTTGGATAACAACATTTTCTTCTCAAAAAAAGAAGAATCATAGCACGAATTCATTGGAATCATCACTGGAATATCCATTTTACCACATATTTTGACTCAATTTGCCATAAGTTCATGGGGAAGAGCATTCCATGCCTCCAGGATCCATTCGCAGTACGTCTCGAGCTGAGATATTAGACTGTTAGGAGGGTACTATTGGAGGGGGTGGGGTTCTATTTTTCAATGGCTTTATCAGAGGGGGGTACTATTAGAGGGGGGGGGGGGTTCTAATAAAGGGGGGTACTAATAGAGAAAATACGGTATATATATATATATATATATATATATATATATATATATATATGTTTATTCTTAATCAACAAAACTTAACTTTTTTCCCAATTTACCTGTTTGATTGGTGAATAATGCCCAAGATGCAACATATTAAGAAACAATGAACAGGAAACATTTTGCGCACAAGTATTCATTATATTTTCTTTGTTCATATTAATAAGAAATGTTTTGGCACGAAGCCAATCTTCATTAATTTTTTTAAACCTTATGGTTAACTTTTTTTGTATTGCAGGCGATGCTCTCCAATGTCTCGGCATCGGCTCTACCGTTTGCGTCTTCCTCCTCGGTGTCAGGTGAACGGATTGGAAATTTTTTATATCTTTTCATTTTATTTATATTTTTAAATTTTAAATATCAACTTTAAAAAACATTATATTTATATTTTGTTTTCGGATATCTTCCTTCATTTTCTCTTCTCAATTCTATCTCCATTTTTAAATGGTGCCTTGAACAAGTTGCACCGTCGATACTAAAATATTTCCACGGATGGTTAAAAAAAGCTGAAACTACGGGTTTTTTTTGTTAACACAGTTTAAATAGTAATTAAAACCTTATAATTACATAATCATGCTTCTCCCTCTTTAGGTGAATATAAATTTGGAATTATTAATCTATAAATTTTTTTATTTTTTAAATTTTTTCTCGCGATTGAATCGGGTTGTTCCTTCAGGAACGAGCGAGCTCTTCTCATCAACATTCGCCATGCTCAGCGACACGGACGGCGCCGTTTTCCATGACGGCGGCGGAGTTGGCGGCGGCGTCGGCTGGGAGAAGAATGGTCAGAAAGGCTCCGCCCACAAGATTCCCACGCTTCTTAGGCTCCGCCCACTTGATTCCCACGCTCTATAATTTTATTTTGTTCATTTGATTACTTACTATTACTATCTATTTTTCTTTCTCTAGCTTTCTCCCTCTCCCTCACGCTCTCTGTCTCTCTCTCTCTCTCTCTCTGTCTCTCTGTCTCTCTCTCTCTCTGTCCCGTCTGTCAAACCTTCATTATCAGATTGGTAGTTAGTATTTCACGCGTGCATCCCCTCTAAATCTAGCATGCGGCCAGGCCACTTTTTCCTGTCTTCTTTTTTCTGCCTTCCAGCCAAATAGCAGAAGAAGAGTACGAAGAAGTGTAATGGCATGCTGCACGCGATCTGTTTCTAGCTAGAGAGAGAGAGAGAGAAAGAGAGAGAGAGAGAGAGAAAGAAAGAAGGGAAAGAGATAAAGGGAGATAAAGAGAGGGAGAGAGAGAGGGTAGAGAGAGAGAGTGCAAAGAGAGAGAGTGAGAGAAAGAAATAAAGAAGGAGGGGAGAGAGGGTGAAAGATAGAGAGAGAGAAAGAGAGGGGCAGACAGAGAAAGAGCAACCCCATGACTTGCCCTGCCGCTCTATTTTTCTCTGTATTCTTTATATCTCTCTTTTTTCTCAATCAGCGTCACTGATTTGGCTGGCGATATTTCACGCGACACTCATGTATCCTTTGATACGTTTTTCATTGCTTTCTCTGACCCTCTCTCTCTCTGTCTCTGTCTCTGTCTCTGTTTCTCCCTCTGTCTCTATCACTTTATCTGTCTCTCTTTGTTGCCAGCTCGTGATAAAACAAAGAGATAGAGAGAGAGAGTGCGAGTGCGAGAGAGGGTGCAAGAGACTGCGAGAGAGATATGGAGAGAAAGAGAGAGAGAGAGAGAGAGAGAGAGAGAGAGAGATAAAGAGCACCGCTCTCCACTCTCACACACACAAATGCCCTCTGGCATGTATGTTGTCTGTTGGAGTGGCGGCGATAGTGGCAGAGGTGTTTTAGGCGCCGTGATCAAGGGAGACAATCAACGAGAGTGCATGGGATCAGTAAAGCAGGTTGGTAAGATAGAGAGAGGGCGAGATTAGGAGAGAGTGAGAGGCAGAGACAGAGAAAGAGAGAGAGAATGAGAAAGAGAGAGTGAGAGAAAGAGAGAGCGGGAAGGAGAAAGAAAGAGAGAGAGAGAGAGTGAGAGATAAAGAGAAAGCTTGGAGAGTGCCAAGTCTGATGCTAACTCATGTTGGCAGCTCCTCGAAAAGAGAGTGTAATCTCACGGCGGCGGCGGTGGCGGCTGCACACCACACACGACTAAGAAACACATACGCAAACGGAAGGGTAGAGAGAGAGAGAGAGAGGGGGGGGGAGAGAGATATAGACAGAGAGACAGAGAGAGAGAGAGAGAGAGAGAGAGAGGGAGAGAGAGAGATAGACAGACAGAGAGAAAGACAGAGAGAGAGAGAGAGAGAGAGAGAGTGATAGACAGAGAGAGAGAGATAGGGAGAGTGAGACAGAGAGATAAGAAGAAGCAGAGAGAGAGAACGAGGGAAAGATAGAGAAAGAGGTAGAGAGAGAGCGCAGACAGAATAGGACACAAAGACACATACACACATGCATACATGCTGGATTGGTACAACTCGCGTCAAGTCGCTTTTCCTCTACTCTTTGCAAAAAAATACTCCAAATCTCATCGTTTTGTAGCCTTTTTTCTCTTTGATAATTTGTATTCTCAGTTTTTATAGACACGTTCTAGCAGCCACAAAAAACAATTCTGCAGTTTTGCAAAAAGGGCAGTGAAAGAATATTTTCTGTATGTTCTTATGCATTTAAAATATGTATGTAGTACAGCTTTGTTCTTACTCTTCTAAAATTATATGTGAAAGTTAACACCTCGCTTCATATTTCTTTCCTTTTGATTTCACTGATAAGGAAATAGAATTTGGTTTTCAATCGCTTCTGAGTTATCATTTATTAAAAAAACTGTTACCATCTCGCTCATCCGTCATGTCTTCCGCATCACTTTATCACTTTTCCACTGCCCGCCAAATCAGTTGTAGAACCGTACATACAAATCAGTTGCGCCGCGAACCAATCGCGTAAGTCTACGTACGTACAAAAAACTGTCTTAAAAACTGCGCAAAAAAATTCGACATTCAATTCGGAGTCTATAAATGTTGTCAGCTTCTTCTCCTTCTTCTTCTACTTTTGCCCCCGATCTCTTCCAATTCGTCTTACAATTAATCATTGTCGTAATAATAAACGAAAGGTGATGATGGTAGGCATCATTTGTTCATGCAAGGTTGTACGTTGTTCCATCATCACCTTTTTTCCATAAATAATAAACCTGAATTGCACTGCCTTTGTATGTGTCCCTGCTGCCACCACCCCCGCTCCCTCTAGTTTCTCTCTCTCTCCGCTCTCTTCTCTCTCTCTCTTTCCGCTCTCTTTTTTTTCTCTCTCTCTATACCCCCTCTCTGTGTGTGTGTGTCTCTCTCTCTCTGTGTCTCTGTCGCTCTCTCCTCTCTCTTCTCTGTCGCGCTCACTCTCCTCTCTCTCTCTCTCTCTCTCTCTTTCTCACTCTTCTCACTCTCTCTTCCTCTCTCCCTCTTTTTATTTCTCTCTCCCTATTATCTCTCCCTCCCTATTCTCTCTCTCTCCACAGGCATGGCCAACGGCTACTTCCCTTTCTACGGTGGCGCGCCATGCATGGACGACTACGGCCTCCCGACTACCACGACCGCCGTGCCCATCGTGCACTTTGAGCACGCCGCCGCCCCCCTCGGCATCATCGATCATCGGTATTGTCAAATTTTCAAATTTTATTACTTTCCCGCCAATTTGTAATATTTGCCCGCTTACTTGAAATTTATAATAAAAGCGAGAACAATAATAAAAAAGAATATTAATATCAATTTTCTCCAAAGGTACGACCCCTCGGTCCAACAACGAATGACACACTTTGTTGGCTATCCGGCGCCCCATGGCGGACTACATCCACCGCCGCCGCAGCCACTGCAGCAACACCTCGCACCGCCGCCACTACATCTCGTCGATGTCAGTGTGTAGCTTTCCCCAGAAACTACAGGAGCCCCAGGCAGCCTTTTTTTACTTTTATTTAGACTAGGTCGTGTAGAGTATGGCTTCAGTACTCAAAGTTTCCAACTCATTTAGCATCTCTGGCTCTCTGTTTCCCTCTCTTTTTAACAGTCTCCTACCCCTCTCTTTCTCTATCTCTCTTTCTTTATTAGGTGTTATCGTTTTGAAAGTCTCTCAAACATTGTATACTAACGAGAGCGCTTTCATTATGTGTTGTGCATGGCGATAATAAAATATAATTATAATAGTTCATACATTGTAGCGATAATTAAATATTTACACAGCATCCTTGACATTACGATCCCTTTTGGCTACAATATCCCCTCCGGTTACAGTACAGAAGAGGTCCAATGATGTGCGTCCCGCAACCGCAGCAGCAGCCGCCTCTCCCGACCATGCCTATGTTCCAGCAACAGCAACAGCAACAACAGCATCCGCCACTGCCGTTGATGCCCGGACAGGTTCGCTACTATGTATGAACTCTTTTTCCCGTTACTTTACTTTTATTTTGATTATATTGTTACCTAATAATGTTTTTATATTTATTCTAACAACTACTCATATATTGACTTCTTTAATTTTCTTTCTCCTTAAAACATGTGTCGAAAATGTCGTCATAATATTGTTATGCATATATTATATACTCTAGATGAAACTAATTTTTAAACATGTTTTAAGCGAAACAAGTCATTTGTTGTCGACTCTCATGCCCTTTGATAATTAATTTAACTAATTTAAAAAAAAGTATATTATTTAAGAAAACAAGTAAGTTGCAGGTGCAGCAACTACATGCGCAACCACCGCCAAGTATCATCGGCGGCTCGCAACAACAACAACAGCAGCAGCAGCATCAGAACGGAGGAGACGTATCGTGCGCGTCCGGTAAACATATTTTGGTCAATATATTACATTTTCAAATTTCCCGCCCTTAACATGTCTTAGTTAGGTCAAGCACATAAATGTGGCAGAACAGAAACTCGGCTAAATCTTTCTTCTATTCGATTTGCTCTGTCCTCTTTCCTTGTCGTCGCGTGGAGTCACTCTCAGTATTTTTTTGTGCTTTTTTGGATTTACATATCAATGTTCATTTGAAGTCCACACAGTCGGGGGCCGACTTCAAGAAGGGCTGAGGGATGGAAAACATTGAACCAGCCGCCGCCCCCGGTCCGCATCACTGTGTTTTTGCCCGCGGCGTTTCTCTTCTTGTTCATTTGCTAACGGCCGTTTTCCTCTTCTTATTGTAAGAACGTCCTTGTCTAGCTAGCTAGCCAGTAGTTGTTGCAGCTTACATGTCTTTAACATATTTAGATATGTTTTATATATTTTTGTTTTATAGGAGCACAAAACAACACTCAGAATAGACGTAAAAGAGTGCCATCAACAATACAATAAATTTAATAAAAAAAAGACATGCAATTTCTTCCTTTCTCATTCTCTCGACCGAGGCAAATGCAGTCGCGAATTCTAATTGCCGGTGGTTTTCTCTGGCCATTGCTGCATATTTATAGCCTCGTTAACATTTTATTGCTCCATGGGTGTTGTCAATTCCAATAGCATTCTAATTGGTATTTTATATATATATGTACCTCTCATAATCAGTCACCCTCTCTCTTTCTCCGTTTCTCTATTTCTCTCGTCCTCTCTTTCTCTCTCTCGCGCCACTCTGTACCTCCTTCCCTATCTCTTTCGCTCTTTCGCTTTTTCTCTCGCCCTCTCTCTCTCTCGCATCACTCTCTCCCTTTTCTCTCTCCCTATCTCTCTCTCTCCCTATTTCTTTCTCTCTCTCTTTCTCTCTCTCTTTCTCTTTCTTTCTCCCCTATCTCTCTCTCTTCTCCTTCTAGCCGCGACCCCGCCATCTGCAAGCGCATCCCCAGCGGTGTCCTCCGCAGGCTCCGCCCACCCGTCCGACCGCATCGTCTGCCCCTGCTGCCGTGGCGTCTATCCGAGCCGCCGCTCCCTCACGGGCCACATCGGCCGCAACGACAAATGTGGGTCCGGGGGGCCAAGGGCCGCGTTTTCGGCACTGCTGTGCTGCCTTGCTGCCTGGCTGACCCACTTGGATGGTAGCACCCTTAAACCCAATTGGGTGGTAGCACCCAGAAACCCACTTGGGTGATAGCACCCTTAAACCCAATTGGGTGGAAGAACCTCTGGTTGACCTTGCTACCCGATCACCACCTCCACCACCCCCCGCTTGTGGTGCACGCGCCAAGCTTGCTTGCTCGCTCTCTCTCTCTCTCGCTCTCTTTCTCTCTTCATCATTCTCTTTCTCTTGCTTTCTCTCTTTCGCTCTCTCTCTCTTGCTCTCCCTCCCACTTTTTCCGCTCTTTATCTTTCTCTCTACGCTGCTTTGCATGTGCATCCATTCCGTTTCACCCGCTTCGACACGGCTGCTATCCATCGAGCTAGCCAAAAGAATCCGCTGATGTTGGACTTGCAAAGTAAGAAGCCGTTGACATATCTGACGTCGCCATCATACCATCCACACGATGCTTCTCGCTTTGCATGGCGATCTATCCTGAATGAATTTGAATCCCGCTAAAGAAACGCTTTTGACTTCCCATGTTTTCCATATTATTTCCATATCACACTGTGCATGAGTTGGGCTTTGCGCACACACTGGCCACAATTGTATTTGGCTTTGCTAGCTATGTTTGAGTGATATCAAGCTGTATCGGTCGATATCAATCGATATCAATCTGTAAGTATAATCAGCAAAAAAGGCAGAGCTGAAGCGGAAGGGTGATATGGTTGATAACATACATACATACATACATACATATAAATTCTCGAGACGAGAGCTGAATACATTTTCGCACTCGATTACAGGCCGTAACTTTATCGATCAACTCGCTGCTTCTGGCGGCGGCGGACCGATGGAGCCGAAAGGTGGCGCGGGCGCGGGAGCCGGCTCAGGCGCCGCGTCCGCATCCACCGCCGCCCCCGTGACCGACACCACCGGCGGCCTCTCGCCCATCTGCCCGTACTGCGAGCGATTCATCTCGCATTACAAGGCATCTTTTTTCTTACGCATTAATTTCTTTTTTCTTTCTTTACTAATCAGATTAATTTTTTGTGACCTAAAACCAAGAAGAAATAAAAGCCTTTTTCCCACATCAAGTTATCTTTTATTCTTCGTCAAGTATTTTTTTTTGCGCATACATTCATGCGGTTTGCTGGTAAAGAAGAAGTATAAATTTTTACGTTTCTTTTTTCTCTTCGTTTAATAGAGATTGGACAGGAACATAATCAATCATTTCAGAAACAATATGAACTTTTCCATTTTAAAGAATACACACAATAAGGAGCAAAAGAGTAAGAATATGGATAATAAAAATATAAACAATAATAATATGAATGATACAAATATGAATAATAAAAAAATTAAAGAATATAAATAATAAGAATATAAATATTAAGAATAATAATAAAATTAAATGTTACGAATCCAAATATCCTTAACGAAGAGTTTCACAGCTGCAGGGCAACATTCGTCGGCATATCAATCAGTGCCAGCGATCGGGCGGGAAGCGACTGAAGAACGGAGGCGGCGAGCGAGGGGGCGGGGCTGGTGGACAGGTGGGCGGAGCCTCTTCTGGAAGAGCTGCCGGCGTCGGCGGCACGCCGGAGCCAAGGCAGAAAGGCGGCAAGCGGCGCAAGTTCGCCCCGCCCACCGACGAATGGGGCGGAGCCAGTGGAGAGATCACACTCTTCGAACACTGTTAGCTAGAGAGAAAGGGAGAGGAGAAAGAGACAGAGAGCGAGAGAGAGAGAGAGCGAGGAGTCTCACTATGGCAATAATTTCGCATAAATCTCACTATGGCAAGTCGTATTTGCATTATTTTTGAGAATAAAGTGATTATAAATTAAGCGATAAAAATAAACACATAAATATGAGTGAAAATAAATTTATATAAATAAATAATAATAAATACCAATTAGTTGCAGTGAGCAGCGGCGGCACCTTTCCACTGGCCAGTGGTGGGAAGCAGTCGCATCGGAATGCTGCGGCTGCTGCTGCAGCTGCAGCCGGCAACGCGACGGACAGCAGGAACACACCAACGGGGCAGCAGCATCCACCGCTGCCAGGTATTTGGTTGGGGGAATGTAGTTCTTGCTCTCTTTCTTTCTCTTTCTCTCTACATTTCTCTCTCTAACTCATTGGATCTCTTATCTCTGAATCTCTATACATACCTCTCTGTCTCTCAAACTCTTTAGATGTCTCTCTCTCTCTTAATCTCACTAGCTCTATAATTCTCTCTCTCTACCAATAAGTAGATAGATCTCTTTTTCTCTTCTTGTCTCTATCTAGCTTTTTGGATCTCACTCCATCCCTCCCGGTCTCTCTCTCTCTCTAATTGTATACATCTCTCTCTCTCTCTCTCTCTCTCTCTCTCTCTCTCTTTCTCTCACTCTCATCTCCTGTCTACTTCCTTCATTTCCATCATACACGAGTCTTCCCCTTCCAGGTGGCGTCTCCCTCTACGATCTTCCGCCGTCATCGCACGCATCGAGCTACACGAACATGTCGGCCGTGTCGCCATCGACGATGGTTAGAAATCATTTTTTTTTCTCCCTCCCTCTCTCTCCCTCTCTTTCTTTCTCTCTTTATCAAATATCTCTCCTCTTTCTCCCTCCCTCAGTCTCTCTCTCTCTCTCTTTCTCTTTCTCTTTCTCTCTCTCTCTTTCTCGCTCTCGAACGCTTCCTCTCAAAATCTTTCCCTCTCTCTAACGCTCTCTCTCACTCTCTCTACTTCCTTCTCTCTCCAGCAGCAACTCCAGCCTCCCGGCAGTGGTGGAAGCGGCTCGAACGGCAGCACAACGAAGAAGGAGGGCGACGTGCCCGACGATCCGTACCTCTGCCCGCACTGCGACTTCTTAACCGTCTACAAGGGCAACATGAAGCGCCACCTCAACACGTGCCACCAGACGCCCGAGGGCGAGAAAGGTTTAAAGACAATTTTTTAAAATATACATTTATTTTGGCACCAATATTATGCTAGACTCCAGAGGGCGAGAAAGGTAATAAATATATTTTTTTTATTTTGGCAGGAATATTATGCTGCATAGTAGTAAACTAATTAAGCCATTCACCAAAAAGAATGAGAAATACAAGAAAGTTATATTAAAAAAACATTATGTGTTTTAATTAATTAATTCACTAATTAATTAATTAATTAATTGCCAGAACCACGCCTCGACGACATGCGTGCCAGTGTGCTCGGCGTCGCTGCTGACGAGCTGACGGCCAAGCTGAACGCGCACAAGGCCAACTCGACGCGAGGACGCAAGCCGAAGGCGAGACGCGCCGGCGCCAGCGAGGTAGGCCATGCACCTTCATTAGGGCACTTACCGTTAGCCGCTCTCTTTCAGGTTAAGCTGACTTAAAGGAGCATGAAACTCAACTGTAATCTAGTATTTGCATTTTCATTATAGACGCATCTCTTTGAGTCTTTGCCTCCTTTAATAGTGTCAAAATGGATTTTCGAAGAAAAAAGGGGGCCAAATATTTTGGCGCGAAAGAAAAAAAATCAAATATGTATTCAAAATTGTCAGAACGGCAACGGCTCCGTGATGCACTCGCCCAGCGGCGGCGGCGAGTCGTCGCTCGGCAGCGCCGCCTCGAGCACGAGTCCGTCGATATCGGCCGATCCGTTCCTAAGGTTCATCATTTCTTGGCACCGAGCCAATTATGCCGGAAATTAGCAATCTATTAAAAGAATAACAATAAGTTTTGACTAACAATAAGTACAAAAGCTTCACAAGCAGTAATTCTCCATGGAAAAGTATTATTTTGCATTATATCATTAAAGCATTAAAAATAGCTCATATTTTCGCTTCAGGACCTCGGCCTCGTCACAGAACGGCGTTGGCGCTGTCTCTTTCGCGCAACAACAACAGCAGCAGCAGCAGCGGCATCCGATGCAAGCTCCGCCCCCTCAGCAGCAAGCTCCGCCCCTTCAGCAGCAACAAGCTCCGCCTCCGCCCTCCTCTCATCATTTGCTCATGGTCGCACCGCATCAAGCGCATGGCTTCTATGCCCCGCCCCCTCCGCCGAATTCCGGTGTGCTCTACCATAATGCTGGCGCTGGAGGAGGAGGCTTTGCGCCTCAACAATTGCACTCCGGCTGGCCGCAAGCTCCGCCCCCTCATCAAGCTCCGCCCCCTCAGGCGGCCGTAATGTTGCATCATCAGCAGCAACACCAGATGCAACAGGCACACCAGCAGCTGCAACAACAACAACAAGTTACGGTCGCACTACAATCTGGTCAGCATTCTGGTCAACATTCTGGCAGCAGCCAGCAGCATCACGAAGCCGATGAGAAGTCGGCCGCCGAAGAGGATGCCACCGCTTCTCCGGCTGCGGCGGCGGCTGGTGAAGCGCCTGAAGCGGAAGAACCGCCGCGACCGAAGCGGCAGCGCTTGATGGAAGAGGCCGCCGTCGAAGAGGAGGAGGAGTCGGTGGAAGAGGGCGGAGATGAAGAGAGCAAAGAAGAGAAGGCGCAGCGGCAAGAGGACATCGACGACGATGACGAGGCGACAAAGCCATGGGAAGCGGCGTCGCCACCCGAGCCGCCACATGTTGACGATGTGACGGCGTCATAAGCTCCGCCCACCCGTCCGTATTTCATAGGCTCCGCCCACCTGGTGTTAGCTCCGCCCAACCGTCCACGTCATAAGCTTCCAATTAGTTACAGTATACCATACTGCCCAAGACGATGCTCCTATACCGCTCTAGCATGACACCCTAACCATAAGATGCCTCTTGTCTCTCTCTCTCGGAAGCTCATAGATGTCCACCACTTTTCATTGATTGTGTGTGTTCTCTTTTTCTCTCTGTCGGCAAACAGCCACCTCTGTACCAAATATGATTATGACACAAGTGCAAATGGATATGATATTCCGGTAATTATCGATCCGACTGCCGATATAGCCTCGCCCACTTTTTATCTCGTTCATTTTTAACCTCCTTAGCATATGCTAGCCGTTTCGCTCTCTCTCTCTATATATCTCTATGTATCTCTAGAAACTTTCTCTCTAGGACCAAAATGGGCCGAGAAACACGAGCCCCGAGAAAGGGAAAAAAATAAAATCGCATATTACTAATAAGGTGTTTTGACATTCAGTGTAAGTTTAAGAAATTTTTATCGCTTTTATTGATGTATTGACTGTTTATTTCTCTCCGTCTTCCATGACGAAGGAGAAAGAAGAAGAGGAAAAAAGAAAGAAAGAAATTATGAATTCTTGTCTCATCTCTCCGAATGCGAATATTTGCTCAGACTCTCTCTCACGCACAAAAGTACGCCTCTTCTGCTTCTGTCGTTGTTCTTTTCCTAGACCTAGGGTACCTCTTCTCTCTTTTCTCTCCTAATTAGGGTTCCATCCCTCTCTCTCTCTCTCTCTCTCTCTCCTAATTAGGGTGATTAGGGTATCTTTTTCTCTTAATATAAAACCCCACGTGCACAAAACACTCATTGGAACAGTGTGACTGAGATAGAGGACGACTCTAAGACGATGTTTTCACTTTGTTTGTCTTCCCACTCAGATTGTTCTTTTTTCACCTTGTTGTTTTTGTCTCAACAGCCAAAGAGAAGAAGAGGTACCATTCGCTTATGTAACCGAAAAAATACTTGAGCGCTAATGTGCTTGAAAATGACGTCATTTATCTTTTATGATTCATGATGTTTCCTCCTTTCCTGTTCAACCATATATACATATGCTATATTATACTCTACACTTTGCTACTGTATCAGGGAGATCAAAGACGTTTTGACACTAAAAAAATATACCCCGATCTGATCTGTGCCGATTTGTTTCGCCGTGTTTTTTTTTCTTCCTCTTTTATTTCCTTGTTTGTTTGCGCGCATAGGAGCCACTCATATACAATATATTCTATAGTCTCGCGCATGCTTGAATTTCGCACGCATAATAGCAAACGTCGTTTTTCTTTTGCAGTTCGATTATAGTAAAGTAATATATATGTATGTATGTAAACAGTATAATATTATATACTACATATATACATATAAACAGTACTCTAGCACACCCACACACACACATGCACACTTTGCTTGTTGTATCCATTTCATGAGAGACAGTTCACGAATCGGAAGATGTCGACGATAAAATACGATGAACACGTGCATACGTATAATATTTTGTACATTAAACGGATTAGGAAAGCAGTCAGACAACATTCGATGAAATGAAAGGGAGAATTGGCAAGGCGTGGGCATTTGCAACAAAAAAGTTTGACTATTGAATCATCATTATTGAATTATTTTTCGGATGGTGAACGGAGTCGATATTGTACTGTACACAGCCGCTCATTAAATCGAATCGAAGATCGTCGATGTACGAAGGAAGGCTGGAGGCTGATGTGAAAGATTACTCATATTTTCAAAACGATTTAATAAGAATAATAAAATATGCTTATGCACGTAAGAAAATTTATGAACATGAATGTTACCATGAACTCCGCTACGTCATGGACGTGGCGATTAGAGAAATATTGTTTGAAAGCAGGACAATTTAAGTGCAACATCTTTGTCCGTTCCTATTCACTGCTCCACTTTATGGCTTTCAATTAAATTCTCACTTTCTCTCTTTCTAGGTCTCTCTGTCTCTCTCTGTCTCTCACTTTTTTTCACCATTTACATACATACGTATTTTTGTACATTCCCTCACTTTTCTCACTCGTGATCCTATAATTGCTCATTTTTGAATAGATTTGTATTTATTTCATCACCACATTACTTGAATAAGTAGATTTGTCTAATATAAAAAATTATCATATTAAAAAAAATATATCTATTGTTTGTCATAACAAGAGCATTCAAATTGATTTTTTTTAGTCATCATGAGCCATGACTATGAAATTCTTTTCGGTAATTTCATCATTTCCTCAAAATGCACGAATTCTCACCGCTCCTTCAGGACAAAATGCATCAAAACAATGAGATTTCGCAATGATGACAATGAATTTGAAATAGTTTTCGTGTACTTTCATCAATGAGAACTTGGTGTCCTCAAAATTAGCATTCAAAATAGCAAATTTCGCAATGCTGAGAAGTGATGAGTCTGCTTTTTCGCTTCCATTCACTCATTCCGCAACTTCACTCCCTTCGAATGTGGTCGACTCCATCTTTTCCTCTGCTTCTTCTCCTTCTCGTCTCCGCGGCTTCGTTGCTCTCTCTGCTGCCGCGCGTCGATGCTGATGAGGTTGAGTTTAATAGGAAAGCTATAATTAATTAAAAAGTAACGAAAAGTAAATTAATCTATAACTAAATAGTAATTTTTAAAAAAATCTGAAGCCTCAAAAATAGGGTGAAAATTACATTGATTTTTTTAAAGAATAATTTACAGAAACATCAGCAATGTAAAAGGAACGAGGCTTTAGAAATAATTAAATAAAGAATAAAATAAATTAAATAAAAAAATTTTTTTAGCCTACTACGACGGCTCGCGCGAGTTTCATTGTAATCGAGAAGAAAGTGAAGCTGAAGATGCCGAATTTCGGCGACACTCAAAAAGAAGTCATCAAAAATATCAACGATCTCAACGAGGCGAATTTTTAAGATATATAAAAAATATATATCTTAAATTAATAAAATAGATTTAAATATTACTTTACAGATATTCAAAATACGAAGATGAAAAAATCTCTAAAAACCAACCGAGTGCGAGTTTTCGTGCGAAAATGCAATATTTTGAACGTGTGGAAATGAAATTCATGAAAAACGATTTGGACAAATTATGAATATTCCTAATTCGAACTGTTTTAGGTGCAAGATAAGTGCACGAAATGGTTTTTGTTTTAGGTGCAAGATAAGTGCACGAAATGGTTTTGTTTTATCTTACGTTTCGTTTTTGTTTCTTTTCCATAAGCGATTGCTTACCAGGACACTATTCACTTTCAGGATATTAAGAAAGCTGAGAAGGCGAATGACAAGGTATCGAACGATATATGGAAGAGGAAACGATTTCTTGCCTCTAACGGCTCTCTTTTTCTTTAATGCGAGAGAATAATTCTGGCCTGCTGGTTTAATATTAAAAAAAAACTTTCTTGCAAAGATATCAATGATATAAATTATATATATACATATATATATATATATGTATATATAATATAACATCGATTAGTTATTATTCTAAGGTTGTCACTGGAGAACCTTCTACACATCCGGCGCTCTCTGATGCACCTGAAAAGGTCGAGGAATATTAATTTAATAAAATAATTAATTATTAATAAATCTTCTATTTCATAAAAGAATTTTAATTGTTATAGATAGCAAATGAAAGAAATATTAAATAAAAAAGGCAAGAAAAAAAATAGAATTATTTCAGGAACCGACCACCGAGCCCAAGAATGTGGAAGAAAAGGACACTGAGAAGCCACTGAGAACCATTCCTGCCGAGGTAAGCTAACAAAAAAATTCCAATTCCAAAAATACAAAAAAATAAATAAAAATAAAATATAAAAATCCAAAAAAATCTAATATAATACATTATAACAGGAACCGATCGACGAGCCAAAGAAGCATCCGGAAGAAGAGCAGCCAAAGCCCACCGCCTCTGTCGAGGTAGCTGAAAAAAAAATCAAATTCCAAAAATACAAAAATAAAATAAAATAAAAAAATTATTTTAAAAAAAGCCAAAAAAAAGTATTATAATGCATTATTACAGGAAGCGAGCAGTGAGCCAAAGAAGGAAGAAGTGTCTACTGAGCAGCAGCCAACCCCTGTCGTCCCTGGCCAGGTGTGCTGATAAAACATTCTAATATAAAGTAAAAATAAAACAATCACACATTTCAGAACTCGACCGGAGAGCCAAATGGTCAGGAAGACACGACGACTGTGAAGCTCAAGAACGGCATCCCTGAGGTATTCTGATGGAACAAATTTTTATTTAAATGGTAAATATAAAAAAAAATAATTTCAGGAACCGCTCGTCGAGGCTACGAAGAATGCGGAAGCATTGGCCACTGAGGAGCCAAAACCCAGCGTCCCTGCCGAGGTATGTATGCTGATTAAGAAAAATTTCTAACATAATAAATAATAAAAGACTATTTATGGACTAATAAAATTGTGGATCAAACTAAAATAATGTATGTACATACATAATGCAGCAGTCTGTGCTTCTTCAGGAAGACAAGCCCCTTCCAGAAGAGAAGGCTGCCTCCACGACGGAGAATCTGCGACTGCTGAAGGAGGTTGGAAGAATATGAAGCAAAAACAACTTTAAAAAAAACTTCAACAGAAACTGTATTCTCCAACAGGATGTCCCCTCCAATCCTGAGGAGAAGCAGCCAGAGGAGACGGAAAATGGTGGCGCGCTTCCCGCAGCCGAAACTAGCGAGCCCGACAACGATAAGAAAGCTGCCAAGGTTGGATTTGAAAACAAAAATGAGACTGCACAATTAAAAAAAACCTTTGGGAATACAAACCGTTGGTGATGAAAGAGTCATATTAAGATTGTATAAAGATCTCAAACATTATAAACGACTGCTCGCTCAGAAGCTGAATTCCTTCTAACAGGATTCCTCTGACGCTGAGAAGAAGACCGACGATTCGGCAGATGAAGCAGTTCCCGCAGACAAAACTGGCGAGTCCGACAAGAAGAATCCGGTTAATGAGGTTTGAGTAGCCAAAAAAAAATTAAATTTATTTTACACAATTTACAAAAGAATGCTGCCAAAATGAAAAAAACGAAACATAGAAAGTAAAAAAAAACGCTCTCAACCATAAAACGAGAGAAGCTCAGACGATGTATTCCTTCAGGACACTAAGAAGGGTCCCAAGGAGCCCGAAGATGCTCCGTCAGCCGGAGGAGACGTTCCCGCAGACGACGCTAACAAGCCCGCCGACGCTAAGACAGCTCCTGAGGTTGGAGTAGGACAAAATCTGTTAATTCGGCTGCGTGGGGTGCGCGTATTGGCAATTTTGTGTCAGAAGAGAAGAGAAACCCTCCCATTTGCCGCTAAGTAAGCCACCGTTATAAGATTGTATAAAGCTTAATCAATCATTCAAAAAGAATGTCTTCTCAGAAGCTGTATTTTATCAGGATGTCCCCTCCAACCCTGAGAAGTCGGAAGACGCAAAGCCCGCTGAAAAGCCTGCCGCAGACACTGCGAACGCATCCGAAAATAAGGATTTTGAGGTTACAGTAGGAAAATAAAATTGATTTTACACAATTTGATAAATAAAAAATTAAGTATACTGCCAAAAGAAAGTCAAAACTGAGGAGAGTGCAAGCGGTTAATTAAGATTTCATAAAGCCCTCAAACAATAATAAACAATAAACTGCTTATAAGCTGCAAATTCTCACAGGAGAACGCTGAGAAGGATCCCAAGGAGCTGGAAGATGCTTCGCCAGCCGGAGACGTTCCCGCAGACGACTTCAACGAGCCCGTTGACAAGAAGACAGCTCCTGAGGTTGGAGTATAAAGAAAACAAAATACGGTGTTCCGATGGAATAACACTGGGATCTCTCACATGGAGAAAAATATTTCATTCATACAAATTATAAATTTAAAAAAAGTGCTACATTTCTAGGTCGCACCTGAGCCGAATCCTGACGACTCCAATGGCAAACAGCCTGAGGTTATTTTGTCTACCAAAATGAAAGTTATCTCATCAATTTCAATTCGTTTTAGGAGAAGAAAGCCGAGCCGGAGGAAGCATCGGAGGCGAAGGATACTGAGGAGGTTGTTACGGAGTTTGACTGGAACAATTCAACATATCAAATATTTATGATATATGACATTAAGCTAACTTAAGTTTAGCTTAAGCTTTAGTTCAAGCTTAAGCTTAAGTTTACGCTAATATAAACTTCTCCTTCCTTTTCCTAGCGTCGCCGCCGCCGCAACCTGCTCTTTGGTCGTCCCTCGCACCCTTTCTTCAATCGTCAGATCCCTCTCCACTAAGGATCTCCAACGGATAAATTGAATTTAGTTTACATTGTCATCGTTTGTACTGTATAAGAGAACGCAAAGAAATAATGGACAAGCAACAACAATAATAACAAGAAAAACCTTTAAAAAAGGACAATTTCCGTGTTTCAATTATGCAAAGTCTTGAAACATGCCATAGAGGGAATGAGAGAGAGAGAGAATGAAAAGAGTAGAGAGAGAAAGAGTTGAAGAGAGGGAGAGAGAGAAATAAGTTGGAAGAGAGAAAGAGAGAAAGTGAGGGTAGAGAGAAAAGAGAAAAAAAATAGAGATTGAGAGAGATCGCGAGAGAGAGAGAATGACAAAAGAAAAGAGGAGAGAGAGAAACAAAAGCGAAGGAGTAAAGAGAGAGAGAGAGTCAACAGTGGAAATCAATAATAGTTCGGGCATTCCTGCGAGAGCACCTCGTAGTAGCAGACCATCGTGTTGTTTGGAAAAATAGTAAATATTTAAAATATATTTCAAATCGGTAATTTGAAATAAAACATTTCGCAACTTCGTTTCCTCAAAATGCACGAATTATCACTTTGAGGACAAAATGCACCAAAACAATGATGATTTCGCAATGATGTCAATGGATTTGGAATTGTTTTCGAGTCCTTTCATCAATGAGAACTTGATGTTCTCAAAATTTGCATTCGAAATTGCAAATTTCGTAATGCTGAGAAGCGATGAGTCGGCTTTCTCGCTTCCATTCACTCATTCCGCAACTTCACTCCCTTCGAATGTGGTCGACTCCATCTTTTCCTCTGCTTCTTCTCCTTCTCGTCTCCGCGGCTTCGCTGCTCTCTTTGCTGCCGCGCGTCGAAGCTAATTCTCGGGTATAGTTTGCTAGTAAAGAGAAATTATTGCATTTAATGTAATGACAAATGGGAAGACATGATGATTTTTTAAATAGAATAATTGTCTTCTGGAATTGTGAATGAAATGTAAAGATTCGGCCTAGAAAGAATTTCACACACAACCTTCCACACCTCGGGCGCACTCTGTGGCAATTGACAATGAGATATTATTTTTCTGCGGATAAAATTGGAATGGAAATATTATGTAGGAAAGGCAAGACACTTTTTTTTACCAAAAAAAAACACATTGCAGACCCCGCTCGGCGAGTCAAAGAAGAATCTGAAAAACTCAGCCACTGCGAGGCTCAAGCCCGGCCTACCTGAGGTATTCTGATAAAAAAAATCTGTAAAAAATTAAAATTAAACTAAAACATACCCGAGGTATTGTGATAAGAAAAATCTGTCAAGAATGAAATAAAAAAAAACCAAATTTCAGGAGCCGCTCCGTGAGCCGAAGAAGAATCTGGAAGACTCAGCCATTGCGAGGCTCAAGCCCGGCCTACCTGAGGTATTCTGATAAAAAAAATCTGTAAAAAATTAAACTAAAACATACCCGAGGTATTCTGATAAGAAAAATCTGTCAAGAATGAAATAAAAAACAAACCAAATTTCAGGAGCCGCTCCGTGAGCCGAAGAAGAATCTGGAAGAATCAGCCATTGCGAGGCTCAAGTCCGGCCTACCTGAGGTATGCTGATAAAGAAAATCTGGTGCAAATTAAATAAAAGCAATTTCTATTTCAGGAGCCGCTCGGAGAGCCAAAGAAGAATCTGGAAGTCACAGCCACTGCGAGGCTCAAGCCCGGCCTCCCTGAGGTATGCTGATAAAAAATTCTGTTAAAAAAAACAATCTCAATTTCAGGAGCAGCTCGGAGAGCCAAAGAAGAATCTGGAAGACACAGCCACTGCGAGGCTCAAGCCCGGCCACCCTGAAGTATGCTGATAAAAAATACTAGTAAAAAATTGAATAAAAACAAACCAAATTTCAGGAGCCGCTCGGTGAGCAAAAGAAGAATCTGGAAGACACAGCCCCTGCGAGGCTTCTTCCCGGAAAAGTCTCCAGAATTTTCGGTTCCGAAGAGACCGGAACTGTTGGAGGAGAGCTCCCTCCGAGCGACAATGACGATCCCGAACACAAGAATAAGGCTTATATCGTTAGAGTGGAAAAAAGATTGATTTTATATAATTTACAAATAAAAATTTAATAATGTCGGCAAAACGGAAAAGAAAAATCCCGTTGCCTAATGAAGTAAAGTTTGTTTGTTTGTATGAGCTAAATTAAGATTGCATTGCCCAAGCTTAACTTAACCTAATCTTATCTTAGCGTACCTTAACTTAGCTCAAGCTTAAGTTAATCTAATCTTATCTTAGCTTACCTTAACTTACCTGAATCTTAGCATTGTCTTAAGCTTACCAAAACTTTCCTTCCTTTTCCTTGCGGCGTCGCTGTCGCAACCTGCTCTTCGGTCATCAGCTCCCTCGCCACTCTTAGATGCTCATCAGATAAATTGAAATTGGTTTACACAGTGTCCTGCATGTACATTACAAGGGAAAACAGCGAAATAATGTATAACAAATTTGGAGAAAGTAATTATAACAGTAGTAATAACAAGAATATAAACGGAAGATAAAAAAAAGTTGAGTTAGGAAAACTAACCATTCCCCCTTGAAAGTGATTTCGAGCGTTTGATATAATAGTTTCAAAAAGTATTAAAACATTTAAAACTGCAATCTCGCTTTCCATGTTTCCCCTGGGATCAGGAAGGGATGGAATGAAACTATTCTACATGTACATGCACACATAAGATCCGTTGAGTGGAGACCGGGAAGTGAAAAAGGCATGCTGGACTTCCCCGTGAACGATGGCGTGACGAATTCGGGCCGAAACCTGTCCACCACTTGGATGCGAACTGCTGTCATGAAACCCGATTCCTTTCATCTTGCCTTCACCCACAGGTCCCTGATTGTGGAATACAGGGGTGGGCAAAAACCGGCCCGGCAATGTCCAGGCCGGGCCCGGGCCGTCCCGGCAATGTCCAGGCCGGGCCCGGGCCGTCCCGGCAATGTCCAGGCCGGGCCCGGGCCGGGCATACAATTGTAGGCCCGGCCCGGCCCCGGCCTACAATTGTACTTCCAAAAATATCTGGCGGGCCGGGCCCGAGCCGGCCCGCTGCCTGTCGGGACGGGCCCGGCCCTGATTTCCAAGGCCCGGCCCGGTTTTCAACCGTAAATATACTTAGATGGAGCAAAAACACGGGCGGGTTAAATATAATTCATCAAAAATGCGTGTAAATTTTTGCAGACGTTGCCCAAATCTATCAAAACAGGTCAAAAACGCGAATAAACAGGATTTTGTTTTGTTTAAACCATCATATATTCGGCCTTATTTTTTGGATGCCGACGTTTCATTAGGCGTGAAAGGCTAGAAATAGGATTTTAAATTCAGATGCGGGCCGGGCCCGGGATGGCCCGCGTTCGAAAAGGCCGGGACCGGGCCGGGCCTTGTACCATTCGGGCCGGCCCGGGCCAGGCCCTCTAATTTATATTAGGCCCGGGCCCGGGCCGGGCCGTAAAAGTCATCAGCGGGCCGGGCCGGGTCGAGGGCCGCCCGCGGGCCTGGCCCGGGCCGCCCACCCCTGTCCCACAACACGCTCTTATGACGAATACGAGAATTGAAATAAATCTAAAGCCGCCACTAATGTTGTTTGCGGGCAACGTCGACGCGAATTGGATGTGTTCGCCCAAATGGCTTCTTCGTACTACCTTTGACAGCAGTGCATTGAGAGAAGCGAAGAATTCACCCGGTCAAATTATTTGTCACAAATTAAACATTCATTCGTTCACCATGGCCTCATCTTGGCTGCAACTCATTATTGGAGGTGCCCTTTTCGCATTTACCTAGATAGACGATTCTTTCACAAATCAAGAAATCAAGAAAGTAATGAGAGAGGAGTGAAACATGTGAGAAAAGAAAATATTAAGTCCAAACTACTTTGGACTAGCAAATATAGTGGGAAAGGAAAAGAAATTGTAGATAATATGTGCTTGATGAAGACCCCGGCCATGCAAGGAAGGAGAAATGGAGAGTTTGCAGCGAATAAGTGAAACGGTCACGGAAAGCATTGAGTGCCTAAGATGTAAGCAAATTGTATGATTGATAACGCCATTAAAACAGAGGCGCCGATTATAAGAGAAGGAGGAAGATATGTAGATAGAGAGAGAGAGAGAGTGAGAGACAGAGAGTGAGAGAGAGAATAGAGAGAGAGAGAAAGAGAGAAAGAGAGAGAGGAGAGAAAGGGAGAGAGAGAGACACACAGAGAGGAGAGAAAGAGAGAGAGAGAGAGAGAGAGAGAGAGAGAGAGAGAGAAAGAGAGAGATTGAGAGAAAGGAAGAGAGAGAGAAAGAGATAGAGAAAGAGAAAGAGAGAGAGAGAGAGGCAGATAACTTTTCATCTCAATCTTCTACTGCGAGATGGGGTGCTAAGCGATCGGGAGTTCTATATAAGACCGGATACATGGCATGTGACCAGTGGTACGACTACATACCTTCAAACACTTACGATACGCATCCTCATCCTCCTGCTCGCATTCCTCGCAGTACTCACGCTTGCGTCAGCCAACTTCGTATTTCGAAACTCAAAGGCATACTTCGAAATTGAAATTTGTTTAAATATTTATTTGAAATGGATTTGACGCAATTTGCGAGTGTAAGATTTCACTCAAATGCTCTTTATATTCACTTTTAACACGAAGAATGGGTTCTCGGGAGTCTTAAAAGGAGAGTTACACGACCTAAAATTCGAGTGGTCGGTTAGACATGCCGAAATGGATTTTTGTGATCGCTGTGTCGCGCACAATAATGCAATATTTTCGAACGTTTTGTCATTATAGACAAGATATCATTTTAGAAATGTGTGTCCAAGTATAACTCGAAAATATTCACTTTTGGAATCACATCGGCTTCTAGACTCTGGAGAGTGTGCACAAAATCTTCATGGAATCAGCTATGGTATGCCAGATATAGACGAGCTCTCTTATATTTGCCAATCATTAAACTGATGTAATATGCACAGTTCAGTGCCAACGTAGAGACGCACAAGTGGAATGGGCTCCGAATGTGAAACTCTATCGATATTCCGCCGAAAGTCCGCTGAGATAATTCATTACAGTTTTATTTAATGGTTTAAATGCAATTTCGATATAAAAATGCAAGGGTTTTCACTACCCTGTTCCTCGAGATTCCCAGTCGAATTCTTTCACAATACTTTATAGCTGTCTGAGAACGGCGGCTGGAAAATGCCTCCCTTATGACGTATTTACAGTTTGTTATTAATTAAAGCGAAAACAAAATGTTGGAATTGAATTTATGAAGTACATAACATAGAGTGATTTTTTTTTGCACGCACATCGATAACGCGGACGTGGTGGCCAAGAGTGAAGTGTCCGTCGGAGGACGTGTGAAGCGAGAGGAGCCCGTCAGAGGACAACCAAAGCCAAAGTGTCTTTCACGATATAATTATAATTGTGGTTGACGCAGTCGGCAATCCAATCATGCCATTGTGGACGTCCGTAATATTGTGGTGGTACCGTATGAAAACATTCCATGTAAGATACAGAACTTACGCAGATTATATATGGCACTTTGTGACAACTTTATATATAGACGGTTGAACGAATTTGAGAAAGAGTTCTCCGCTAGACAGGACGCGGGTTCGTCTGATATGAAAGATAATCAGGAAAATGATAGTATAGTAGATACATTTTTGCTTCACAAATGTAGTAAAATTAATTTACTAAATTAATTTAATTGGCCGACTCAAATTCCAAAAGGAGAAAGCGAAAGAAAACACTTATTTCCCTGTTTTCCTAGGGATCAGAAGTCATCCTTTCTTTTGCGCAGATATACATAAATGCCGTCTATTCGGCTTCTGGCCACGGATTGAATAAAAGTGGAGAAATCACAATTAGTACTATACCTTTTTTCGGTTTTGTCAGAAAATTCTTACAATTAGTACTATTTGTGATCCACAGAATGCTATATTCCATTGCGTCATCATTAATCAAGTTGTCCTACTCACATCATTCGCGGTTTTGCCGCTTTCTCCCCAGCTTACAATTAGATATCCGATTCTTACATAAATATAAACCAAGAATGTATTGATTGTGAGAGAGTAGTGAACCATGTGAATAAAAAAAGCATAAAGTGCAAAGTAGAGCAAATATAACGGGAACGAAAATTTTTTTTAAAAATAATATGTGCTTGATAAAAAAAAACTTGCCTGGCCTCGCACAGAAATAGAAATGGAGAGTTCACTCGAATGAATGAAACGGTCACGAGAGGAATTGAGCACCTAAATTGTAACTAAGTTGTAACCAAATTATGTAAAAGATGACGCTATTCACGATGAATGGGATGGAGATGCCGATTACGAGAGGGAGTGAGAGTGATGGAGAAAAAGAGAGAGAGAAAGAGAGAGAGAGAGAGAATGAGAGAGAGAGAAATAGAGAATAGAGTCAACCTCTTATTTCAATCATTAAGGCGTACTTTGAAAATGATTTTAATAGTTGAATTCTTTCGCAATTCTCAATGTCTGTCTGAAACCTACCTGCAAGATGCTTTTCTTATGACTAATGCATTTCCAGTTTGTTATTAACAAAATAGAAAACAATGTTATATTAAAATTTAAGGAGCAAATAATACAGTATGAAGTTTTGCAGGAAAGTCGATAACGCGAATGTGGTCGAGCGTGAAGCGTCCGACGTTGGACTTGTGAAGCGAGAGGAGCAGCCTAAGCCAGTCAGACCGCGTTTCAAGCCAAGGTGTCGCTCTCTCTATGATATCAAATGTACACGAAAAATTTTTAAAAATAATATGTGCTTGATTAAAAAAACTTGCCTGGCCTCGCACAGAAATAGAAATGGAGAGTTCACTCGAATGAATGAAACGGTCACGAGAGGAATTGAGCACCTAAATTGTAACTAAGTTGTAACCAAATTATGTAAAAGATGACGCTATTCACGATGAATGGGATGGAGATGCCGATTACGAGAGGGAGTGAGAGTGATGGAGAAAAAGAGAGAGAGAAAGAGAGAGAGAGAGAGAGAGAATGAGAGAGAGAGAAATAGAGAGAGAGAGAGTGAGAGAGAGAGTGATAACTTTTCTTCTCGATCTTCTTCAGCGAAAAGAATGTACTATATTAGACCTGCTTCACGACTTATGAACGCGCAGTAGTCCTCCTACAAATCTTCAAACAGTTACGATGCGCATCCTCATTCTCTGCCTAGCGCTCCTCGCAGTATTCACGCTCGCGTCAGTCAACCTCTTATTTCAATCATTAAGGCGTACTTTGAAAATGATTTTAATAGTTGAATTCTTTCGCAATACTCAATGTCTGTCTGAAACCTACCTGCAAGATGCTTTTCTTATGACTAATGCATTTCCAGTTTGTTATTAACAAAATAGAAAACAATGTTATATTAAAATTTATGGAGCAAATAATACAGTATGAAGTTTTGCAGGAAAGTCGATAACGCGAACGTGGTCGAGAGTGAAGCGTCCGACGTTGGACTTGTGAAGCGAGAGGAGCAGCCTAAGCCAGTCAGACCGCGTTTCAAGCGAAAAGGTGTCGCTCTCTCTATGATCCCAAATGTACATGAACTCGCATGAGGCGAAAGCATTCGGCAGTACAATCAGGCCTTGTGGAATCCCCATCATATTATGTTATCGCATGAAAACATTCCGTGCAAGATTAATGTTGGTATGAAATAAAAAAAATCATCATGTTTTTTAAAGCAGGGGAAACAAGTGAGGGAGATTGGGATAGCAAACTGAGACGTCAAGAATGTGTGACACATACACCCTTTGTATAACTTGAATATATACATATTAGCTTAACTCTTCATACCGAATCTATCTTCTAAAAACGAGAATTAAGAAAAACATTTTATAAGTTTATTCGCACACAACTTAATAAACAAATTCTAAATTAATATTAAAATGGATCAATAGAATTCTTAATAGGGAACACTTCAAATAGTTCAGCAGAAGACGGTTACAGCGGAATGTATCATCTGGGTAGACATATTAACTTGTTCAATTGTTCAATTTGCACCGGGACTGGCTTTAACCTTGAAAGATGATGAAAGATCCTTGAATGGTCAATAATTTAACGAATTTACCTATGGCAATCGCATAAAAGGGGTGTTGTTTATAGTGTTTTTTTTTTGTTTGTTTATGGGTGTTTTTTTTCTTTCTTTCTCTTATTTGCACGGATCCGGCTTAGCGTGGGAATGTTGTGGGCGGGACTTGCTTTTGCGTGGGAATGTAGGGGGCGTAGCCTGCTAAGCGTGGGAACGTAGTGGGCGGAGCTTAGCGTCTGTCCAGCAGCATGCGTCGCATGTACTCGCGGTCGTAGAGATGGTGACACTCGTCGGCCATATGGTCGCGCCGACGAGGGTCGAGTGCAGCGTTCAGCTGCGTAATCTGTGCCAGGTTCACGTCCTGCAAGGAGAGAGAGAGAGAGAGGGTGAGAGAGGGAAAGGGAAAGGAGCGAGAAAGAGAGAAAGAGAGAGAGTGAGAGAGAGCACGAGAGAGAGTGAGGTTGTGAGAGAGAGAGAGAGTGAGAGAGAGCGCTAGAGAGAGTGAGGTTGTGAGAGAGAGAGAGAGTGACAGAGAGAGCGAGAGAAAGGTAGAGTGAGAGAAAAGGGAAAGAGAGAGAGAGAGGATGACGAGATAGAGGAAGAGAGAGAGAGAGACAGAGAGAGAGAGAGAGAAAGTTAATGATCACTGACTAATAGGATCGGCTGCGCGTTCGGGCACTCCTGCGAGAGCACCTGGTAGTAGCAGACGGTCGTGCATTCAATCGAACTGTATGGAAAGATATTTAAATATTTATAATTTATTTTAAATAATTTAATCAATAATTTATTTTAAAAAAAAACTATATTCTAATGACTAAAAATATTAAGGCTAATTAGATTTAAAAAGAAAAAAGCAAAAACTAAAAAATAATAATTCACATGGTCAGAAAAAAAGTATCAACCTGCACGCGTGCTTCATCTTCTTCTCCTTCTCCGACGTCTTCTCATACTTTGTATGGCAGCGTCTCTTGCATTCTGTGAGAAATAAATTTAAATTAAATCAAAAATTTCAAAAATTAATTCCCTTTTTATTCATCAGCATCGCTCTAATTGTTTTATTCAGCGCAGCAAAAATATATAACCAATAAATGAAGAATAAAATAGAGGTAAGATTACTCAGGTAAAATTTGCCTTATTATGATCATTGAGAACATAAAGATAAAATTACTACTTGTAAGGTAATGTTAAGGTATTTAGATCTTAGAGAACATAAAGATGACATTACTAAAAAAAAAAGCATTACCCTTGTCAGATCCTTGCGACGCCTTTGCGAGACAGGACAAGTGCTCTTCGATGCCTGCGAAAGTATTAATAACCAAGCCTTCCTTTCTCATTCGCTATTATCGCTTTCTATTCTTTTTCCACACTTATTCACACCTTTCTTGCACTCTCTTCACTCTCTCACCCTTTACACCATTCCCGTTTTCTCACTCTCTCCCCAGTCTCCTTCGTTCTCTACCAACCAATACTCTCTCTCTCTCTCTCTCCCTCCTATCGTTCCTTGCATTTTTTATACCCTCGCTTTCCCTCCCCCCTCTCTCTCTTCTTTCCCTCTTTCCTTTCCCTCTTCTCGATCATCCCATCTCTGATTCAAGCTCACCTTCTTCGCATAGTCAAGCTCGCTGTTCATCTTTCCATGTTCTCTCTCTCTTTCACTCACATCCACTCTCTCTCTCTCCACTCTCTCTCTCCCTCTCTCACTCTCTCACTCTCACTCCACTCTCTCTCTCACTCTCTCTTCACTCTCTCTACTCTTTCTCTCACTCTCTCTCGCACCCTCTTGGAAGTCGACGCAGTATAGTCGATAGAATGACGTGTACTGATGGTACCGGACCGAGTCCTCATTCCCACACTTGCGCACGCACTCCGCGCCCCGCTCAAGACTGTCGCACAGCTGCGGGCGGATTTATATGGATCAATGGATTTTATCAATTCCCAATTGTTAGGATTTAAACATGTTTAATTAAGATCTAATTGTTAAAATCTATTTATGTAATGTTCTAATTTTCATCTAGATTCTATTTTTTTTTTTTTAGAATCTAATTTTTTTTATTTTACTTTAAAATTGATGAAGAAATTGAAGCTTCAGCTTTTATTGATGAATACTTATTCTTTATTGAGAGTGTTATATCGTAGAAAAACTTTTCCAAGCATTTGCAATCGATAAAACTCGAGCATTAGCTCCATAAAGCGAAATGCCGTACACAATGTTTACATTAAAAAAAAATTTAGCTGTAAGAAAACCACCGCACCAAGTCTTCGTAGTTAAATACTCTTAATTTTGAAATTCAAATCCAAATCAAATTTGAATTTCGCGCCAAGCCTTTAGTAATTTCTCTTTTTGAAATTCAATTCAAATTTGAATTTCGCGCCTTTTCGCCTTTGAAAAACCTTTTCGTAATTGTTGAAGACATAGGTGAAGCTGCGCTCCATCTTGGTGAGCGGGTCGATGCAGAGGCGGAGGCAGGGCGACAGCTCATCTTCGCCATCCAACGGTGTGCCCGCCTTCTCCACCTTCTTGCTGCCCTTCTCGAGTGTCTCGCCGGAAGAGACTTTAAGAAAAAAAATTTGAAATTTGAAATTACCGCCAATTTCAATTCGTTAAAAAAATTTACGTACACTTCCTCGCCTTCTCGAACGTCTCGCCGGAAGAAACTTTAAAGAAAATATTTGAAATTTCAAATTTTAATTTGCTGCAAATTTCAATTAGCTTAAAATTTATACTTATCCAATACACAACTATTTAAAAAAAAAGGTAGATGGCCAAGTTGTTAAACGCAAGGTTAATAAAATATATTATAACTACATACCTCCAACAATAAGTAAGATCACAAAAGCGAGTCTTCCATTCGAATCCATTTCGGGCTGTGTGGATATGTCTTATGGAAGAGAGTCAAGGAGTGTCGGCCTGGATTTGCTCTTAGGGGATCTGGGAGATATCCGGGCAGAGAAGGATATGTGGAATGAGGAGGGAGGAGTGGATAGAGCGCAAGTCAGCCGGTAATGTGCGCAGGAATGAGAGGGGGACGGGAGTCTTCCTGCTGATTCGAATGTGTTGAGAGGCTTGCGGAGTGGAAAGAGAGAGTGAGAGAGAGAGAGAGAAAGAGAGAGCGAGGGAAGTAGAGATAGAGAGATGTAGAGAGGGAGAGAGAACTAAAGAAAATTCTCCGCAACGTGAAAAGGAACGATCCATGTATGCATACGGAAGATTGAAAGGGAAGGAAGAAAAGTGAAAACATTGAGAGAAAGCGAGCGAGAAAAGTCTTGGGGGAAAGTAGACAAAGGAAAGGAGGAGAGAGGATCGGGTGAGAATTTTAACGAGAGAAAGGAGAGATGAAAGGGAGAGCGAGAGAGAGATAGAGAGAGAGAACGGGCGAGAGAAAGAGAAAGAAAGAGAGATGGAGATAAAGAGAGAGAGAAAGAGAGAATTGGGTCATCACGTACCGCCTGAGGTGCGCTAACATTTATGTTCACCCTGGTCGTATTCCACTTTTCATTCTTCTCCGTCTTCGCTACCTTATTGTATTCCCTGATGCACATCCTACAACTATGAAAGAGATCCATCAGAGAGAGAGAGAGAGAGAGAGAGAGAGAGAACGAAAGAGAGAGAGATAGACACACAGAGAGAAGGAGAGATCGAGAGCGCGAGAGAGATAGAGAGAGAGGTACCGATGTGCTGAAAAGGGAATAGAGATAAGAAGCAGAAGATTACAAGCCAGATAATGTGCTTTCCAGTTTGAAGGATTTAATTAGCTGATCATGCATGAGCAATTTTCTGATTTGTCTTAATTTGCAAAAAAGACCAATAATAGAATATGTAATAGGCAGAGATTACATTACATTACCTTTATAAAATAATAGAGAAAACATACCTAATAACATTACTACATAATTGTTACCTTTGACAACGCCCATACGAGGACAGGTGCTCTTCGATGCCTGCCAAAGTATTAATCTATAATGCTTCCTTGTTTACACGTTAGGATCTCGGTGAGTGTTTCTCCCTCATATACATATATGTATGTATGTACATATGTAGTACTTCGTGTCTCTTCTCGCGCTCGTACTCCCCGCGAGCTCTCTCTCTCTCTCTCTCTCCTCTCTCTCTCTTTATCTCCCTCTCGCTCTCCTTACCACGAATCTATCCTTCCCACATGTGTTTTTTTATGTGTTTTTTTCTTTGGAGAACGGGAAGAAATTCCAATTAAAAAAATACTAAAATGATTCAATAGCTTTCAGAGTAACGGCGGTTTTAGTGTAATGTGATCGCAATTAAATGCAATTCGTAACTTGCCGACCGTTCGGGCAGGCATGGCGAGGGAAAAAAGGTAATCTTTTCTATTGTAGGGAATTGTTCTTTTCCTATGCTAAATAAAACGAATTCCGTGTCTTTCTCTTTCTCAATCTCTTTGTCTCTCTCTCTTGGTCTTCAATTCTCTCACTCTCTAACTCTCTTACTCCCGTGACAGAGGGAGAAATAGAGAGGAAATGAGAGAGAATGGGAGGGAGAGTGAGTGAGAGGGAAGAAGAGAAAGAGAGAAAGAGAGAGAGAGAGAGAGAGAGAGATCCTGGCATAATATTGATATATTTTGAATCTCTAACTGTTTTCTATCCACATCACACTCTCCGCTCTCTTTCTATCTCTCTTTCTATATCTCTCTCTATCTCTCTTTCTATCTCTCTCTCTCTCTATCTCTCTCTCTATATCTCTAACATCGATCCCGAACCGTTAGCTAATCTCTACTGTATAAAGTAAATCTCTCTTTATTTCTACAGGTGAGTTTCTTTATATTTCTCAAGTTATTTTTCTCTAAGATTTTCATACACCGGCGCTTTTCGGGCTCAAAGAATTTACAAAAGAAAAACTTGAATAAGAGCTGTGTTATCTTTTTCAAGTCATTTAGCTGATATGAATTTCCCGTAACAAGGAGAATTATTTCTCTTCCATTTCTTCATTCTTCCTGCCGGCTCTCCTCTAGTAATTGCAAGAGAATATCTAATGAAAAAAATTAAGAAAAAAGGTTGACCTATTCATCAGATTCACGCATTGGATTAAATTGTAAAATATCATAACCTTAAACAAATCTGAAAAGGGTCAGTTTTTTTGTTCATAGATGTTGTGGCAGTTTTCGTATTTGAACCAACTCTTTTATTCCTGATCGCGCTCTCACCTTCCATCAACATACAATATCTCTCTCTCTCTAATTCTCACCCTTTATTTCTCGCATCACTCTTGATAACCTTTCCGTTCAATTTTCCGCTCTCCAAACTTCTCCCATGTGTACACGCATACGCCATTCATTATTAATATTCTTTATTTTGCAAAAAAAAATATCTTGTTCATTGCAAAACCATGCCGGTCTTATTCGTACTTGTCGAAATGCGCGCGGAAACCGCGCACGCGGGTGCCGTCGTTAACGCTGAGCACGATGTGCATGATATTCGACGAGTATGTGTGGTAGATCGTTCAAGGAGCCACTTGGCCAGTCACGCTGATAAAACATACAAAATTAGCATTTTTCTCTCTCTCTCTCGTAATTTATTTACCCCCCCGGTTCACTCTTGGATTCATTCCCCATACCTGTTAAAAGTCTCGTTATCTTTTCGAGTTCTTTTCCATGTGTTACACATTGATTATCTTATTAATTGATGTGCAACAAATAAATAAATAATCTTGTATTTAATTTTAAAAAAAAGTCAATCAATAACCTGAGTGATATAATAATCTGTTTCTTACGTTGCAATTCGCGTGCCACCAAGCTCGCCATCAAACAGCTCAATCTTGTCGCAGCACTTGTTGAAGCTGAAGTCGTCAATAGTCAGCCGCACCATCGCGCCCTCCTCGACGACCAGGAAGTAGTCGCACGATGTCACGTTCGGAGAGTTCTGATACGATGGCGAGTAGATTTTAAAGAGGCCAAAACCTCACGTTTGAATTCGCGCCATTTTGTCTGACACAACGGTGAGAAACAATTGAAAAATACGAAAAGATTACGCTTGAGTTTCCGTGCAGTGGCCGAAGAGATCCGATGGAAAACCTTTAATACATTTTTATGTACATATATATAAGGAATATTGACTGAAAATTACCATACAAAATATAATAATTAATAACAATTCTATTAAGAGAGCATGTCCGTAAGCATCGAGCGCTGCTTGCCCCCAAAGTTATTGTTCGATGAATGAGCTTGCACTCTGTCTCGGAGCATTTTTCGCGTAATTGCGACAACTTCATATTATTTAATTTCTCTTGAATGGTAGTTCTTTTATAGCAAATTTAACATTCTTTCTCTCTGTTTAGGTTCCAGAGTGGAGAAATTATCATAAAGTGGTATTCTAACCATTCAAATTATTTAAAGCAAATTTTCTCGACCAAAATGAAATCTTTATAAAATATGTTCCTAGATGAAATTTGAAATGCTATTAAATGATATGTTTACCGTATCTCAAAACAGGGTTTGAACGGATTTATGGCTCAATGAATTTTCTGTGCTAGAGTGATCGGATTATCATAAAATTAGGCTCATTAAATAGAGCTGGTCGAGTTGTATAAAAAATATATAAGAAAAATAATTTCCGTGAATGAATACGAAAACAATTTTCCCGGGGCAGGCATGCTCGACTCTTCCAGAGTGACTGTCGTAATAATGTAAATGCACCTCTGGCAAAGTTTGTATACGTGATATTACGTGATACCGTCTGTCCACGTATATTACGTGATACCGTCTGTCCACGTCTTTTGCGACTTGCTCACAATAGTCTGCAATCCAATGTGAAGTCCATCCGAAATTCCGAGCTCCCTCGCATGCGACAGCAAGTAGTCGTTTGTCTGCACAAAAAGAAACGTCGTAAAAAAAATTTTATATAATAAATATTAATTTTCAAAATATTCTGTAACACTCTTCTCATCTTTATTACAACACTGAAATATATTTTGAATTGTGATTTTAATCTAAATCTGATTGGTGCAATTGTTGCTGACCTCACGCTCGTGTATTGAAACGAGATGGGCCAACTCTTCCTTGCATAACTCTTCGGCGGATGCCCAGGAGGCCTGCAAGAATCGGCCTTAAAAAGGAAAACTATGCAATGGAGGTTCAAACTGATTGCCGTTCCCCTGGCTATTTTGCAAGTCGCACAAGCCAAATACTGAAAATAGTATTCACGAGCGCGAAGGGCCGCGGCAATTTGAAATCTCACATCATTTTTTTTGTGCTCGCGCGCTCTTTTAAGTAAGTTATTGCTTTTCTTCTCTGTTATCTCATTGTAGTATGCATGACTCTACAAGTTAGCTTGACAAAGAGGAGAAGGCACCGTTCTGCTCCGCATCGAGATGCAAGTCAGCGAGCCATTGATATGCTCGTAGTCATCGCATGCGGGACCTGATTTATATGGACAATTCAATTTGCTACTCTATTCGAGGTGTAATACAAGTCAATGCTAATTATTATTATTATTATTATTATTATTATTTACAGTAGTACTACGAACCATAAGGTAAATGGAATGGCGCTTGGTGCCACATACAGTACACGAATCGCATGATTATTGTTATAAATATTTTTTTTCTGTTCTGATGCAATTTAATATGTATGTATTTTAGAATTCTTCTGAACTGTTATTCAATCAGTTTTATTCCTTGGTAGGGCCCTCATGGAAGAGAGAGTGAGAAAGAAAAAGAATGAAAGGGAAAGGAAGGAGAGTCAGATAACAGAGAGAGAGAGAGAGAGGTAGAGAGGGGAAGAGAGACAAAAACGAGAATGACCAACTATTGAGTTTTGTCTTCACGCAGAGCCCATTGAATGCTCCGTCGCAGGTGGAACTGATCCTCCATTCACCTTCGGAACTCAAGCCAATAGGGCGCTGAACCTCTTCGCATTCAGCATCTGAAGGAGTCAGAGTACAACAATTTTGTTCGATTTTTATTTTCTAATGTCGAGAAACTACATATACATATGTATATAGAATATCATGAGGTTTGTCACATTAAATTGCATTAGAACAGAAAAAAAATATTCAAAACAATAATCATGCGATTCGTGTACTACAATTTGTTTGCAAATAATAATACAAAAAAGTGACAGACAACCGTGTAGATTGGAGACGTCAAAAGGACTGCCGTCCATCCACTCAAAGTTGCGATTGCTCGTGTTGTACTGCAGGCCGATCGTGACGAATCTCACATCATTGATCAGCGAGCGAATGCGATTATTCTCCTCGAATCATTATATGATTATCATTACTTTATAAATTGATTATTATGAAAAATTGAGCACGACATCGTTTACTCAAATAGTATTATCGATTACGATTACCCTACAAGTACCGGCCGGTCCAGCTTCGGATTGCCGTGCCAGAGCCGGGCCTGCAGGTTAATTGTAAGTGCGCCCGAACGGGTTGGGCCCGTAGTGTTAAGCGGGCCGGGCCTACATCTTTAACATTTTGGCCCCTGTCAGCAGGACTTGCCAACTTAATACAGAGCCTGGCCGACGCGATAACGACCGGCTTTGAGCATCATTGAATGCCGGTCACCTCCACCGAATGAAATTAAGGAGTAGATGAAAAAATAAGATGACGACTACAAACGTAGATAATTGAGGAGCAAAAAAAAAGTGTTATAACAGACATTATTACACTTTTTTGCTTATAAAGAAAAAAGTGTTATAATAGACATATGTATTTCCTCAAAACCCCCACTTGAACAGAATGGATCGAGACGAGTGTGGCGCCGTCCTGCTCGCAAGTCTTCTTCAGCCCGTCAAGTGTCCCGCGCGGCGTCACCCGCATGCACCGTCCCGTCACCCATGGCTCATAGGGTGGCGTGCACGAGGTGGCTGAGGAACGATATTCAAAAACTAGAGTATATAAAATTAGAATAATAAAAGTAGTAGTAGTAGGAACTTCACAATCACATCCTCCTATTTCTTACACTCTTCAATCGGCAATCTTCTTGACTTCTCCCTCACGCTTGATTCCCACGGGTCTTCCATACTTTATTCCCATTAATTTCAGGCAAGGACTCAGCAGTGATTATGTCAAATAAAGCATTGCTGAAATGTCAAGAATCAAATTCAATTTTATGCTCTGCCAACCGAGAGTGATCAGGGCTGAAAAGAGGGCGTGACGAAGCTTGAAAGACATGGAAAGCGAGTATGAAAGTCAGTCCCGTTCGCTGGCAAGTCTTTAGAAATTTTATATCTCCACTCATCGGCGTTACATTTTATGCCGAAGATAAGGAAGCGCGTTTTGAGTGCGAGAGAGTGAGAGAGAGAAAGCGAGGCTGTGAGACAGAAGCAGAGAAAGAGAAGGATACTGGTAGAGAAGAGAAAGTTGCCGCCGAATAGATAAGAAATAAGAGCAAAGATACGGCTTTCAGCCGTCGTAGCACGAATAATTTTTTGGCGTGCACTTATGTAATCACAAGATACTAACATGTGACTCTCATCTTATATCGACAGTAAATGTGTTGAACCCGGCTCACTCCAGAGGAAATGAAAGTCTGTTTGATTTCCGAACAAGCTGTCACATTCACACGCCAGAGTTTTTCACAAGGGCGGCATGCGAGGATATTGTATCAATGCATTTCATAATAACAATTTTTTGTAAATTAATATTTCAGTTTCCATTAATTCGTTTATTACATAATTCTAAGGTAATAATATTACCAATATGTCAACGCCTATGCGAGGACAGGTGCTCTTCGATGCCCGCCAAAGTATTAATGTGCAACGTTCCCTTTACACGCTGGATCCTCGGTGAGTGTTGCTCCCTCATTTATACATTTCTAGTACTGCATGTCTCTTCTCGCGCTCCCACTCCCCGCGAGCACTCTCTCTCTCTCTCTTTGTTTCTCTCTCTCCCTCTCTCTCTCTCTCCCTCTCTCTCCCATTTCCTCGAGTCCATCCTTCGCACATGTGTCTTTTTTCCAACGTATGCTCCTTTGAAAAGGGAAAAATTCCAGTTCGAAAAAAATCTAACTGATTCACAAGCATGCAAAGCCACGGCGGTTTTGTGTAGTGTGATCGCAATTAAATGAGCATCGCAACCTGTCCACCGATCGGGCTAACATTTCAATTGAAAAAAAGAGATTTTTTTTACAGTAGGGAATTTTTTTTTTAAAGGCTAAAAAAAGAATTTCCGTCTCTTTCTATCACTCTCAATCTCTTTGTCTCTCTCTCTCTCTCGGTCTTCAATTCTCTCACTCTATCTAACTCTCTCTTTCTCCCGTGACAGAGGGAGAAAGAGAGAGAGAATGAGAGAGAATTTGAGGGAGAGTGACTGAGAGAGAAGAAGAGAGAGAGATAGCGATCGAAAGAGGTAGAGAGGTGGAGAATGGCAGGGAGAGAGAGAGAAAGAGAGAGATCCTGGCATACTATTTATATACATATTTTGTATCTCTAACTGTTTCCTATCCACATCATACTCTCCGCTCTCTCTCTATCTCTAACATCGATCCCGAACCATTGGCTAATCTATACTGTATAAAGTAAATCTCTCTTTATTCCAACAAGTGAGCTTTTTTTTACATTTCTCAAGTTATTTTTCTCTAATATTGTCATACACCGGCGCTTTTCGGGCTCAAAAGAATTTACAAAAGAAAAACTTGAACATGAGCAGTGTTATGTTCCTGAAGTCATTTGTTTAGCTGATATAAATTTCCCGTAATAATGTGCATTTTTTATCTTTATTTCTTCATTCTTCCAGCCGGCTCTCCTCTCATACTTTTTATCTGTCCCCTCTCTCTCTCTCTATCTCTTCCACGTATATTTGCAACACCGGAGGGACTCTCGGGTGAAAACTTAGCTAATGTAAAAACATGTGTAAAAGCAATCTAATCCTGATGTTTATACCCCAAAAAGCGAACATTTACTACGGCTTCACGTATGCCATGTAGCTGGCGCCGGAAAAAAAGGCGAAATCGTGGCGCGGAACTTAGCGCCGGCGGCCACTTTAACTATACGACACTGTCTATCCACGAAGTACGGAGAGGAGGAGCAGGGCCGGAGAGGAGCCGGAGCACAGAAGAAGGCTGCCGTTCAGGCGAGAGACGGAGAAGGAAATAAAAAGATGATCAGTCAGTGATCCTCGGAACGGATCCCTCCGAATGCTGTGAGATAAAGAAGTTTAATAAGCTTTTTTATGACTCATAAAATACCTTTGACACTTATACGGAAGGTACTCTCCCTTACAAAACTACGGAATTTTGGACGCAGGACTTACCGTAATCTGCTTTCACAACTATGAAAGAGAACCATCGGAGAGAGAGAGAGAGAGAGAGAGAGATATGGAGAGAGAGAACGTGCCGATGTGCTGAAAGGGGGATAGAGAAAAGAAGCAGAAGATTACAAGCCAGATTATGTGCTTTCCAGTTTCAAAAGATTTAATTAGGTGATCATGCATGAGCAATTTTCTGATTTCTCTTAATTTGCAAAAAAAAGACCAATAAAAGAGAATATGTAATAGGTAGAGATAACATTACATAACCCTTATAAAATCAGCGAGAAAATATAATAACATTACTACATAATTGTATGGTAATAATATTACTTTTGTCAACGCCTATGCGAATACAAGTGCTCTTCGATGACTACCAAAGTATTAATGTGCAATGCTTCCTTGTTTACATGCTAGGTGATCGGTGAGTTTTCCTCCCTCATTTATACATTTCAAGTACTACATTTCTCTTTTTCCCGCGAGCTCGCTCTCTCTCTCTCCATCTCTCTCCTCCACTCTCTACCCCCCTCCCTTTCTCTCTTTCTCTCTCTCTCTCTCCCTCTCTCTCCCTCGCTCTCCTTCGCTCTCCTTCTCTCCCTCTCTCTCCCCTTACCACGAGTCTATCCTTCGCACATGTGTCTTTTCTCCGACGGATGCTCCTTTGAAAAACGGAAAAAATTCCATTTCGAAAAAAGAGAAAGAGAGAGATCCTGGCATACTATTTATATACATATTTTGTATCTCTAACTGTTTCCTATCCACATCATACTCTCCGCTCTCTCTCTATCTCTAACATCGATCCCGAACCATTGGCTAATCTATACTGTATAAAGTAAATCTCTCTTTATTCCAACAAGTGAGCTTTTTTTTACATTTCTCAAGTTATTTTTCTCTAATATTGTCATACACCGGCGCTTTTCGGGCTCAAAAGAATTTACAAAAGAAAAACTTGAACATGAGCAGTGTTATGTTCCTGAAGTCATTTGTTTAGCTGATATAAATTTCCCGTAATAATGTGCATTTTTTATCTTTATTTCTTCATTCTTCCAGCCGGCTCTCCTCTCATACTTTTTATCTGTCCCCTCTCTCTCTCTCTATCTCTTCCACGTATATTTGCAACACCGGAGGGACTCTCGGGTGAAAACTTAGCTAATGTAAAAACATGTGTAAAAGCAATCTAATCCTGATGTTTATACCCCAAAAAGCGAACATTTACTACGGCTTCACGTATGCCATGTAGCTGGCGCCGGAAAAAAAGGCGAAATCGTGGCGCGGAACTTAGCGCCGGCGGCCACTTTAACTATACGACACTGTCTATCCACGAAGTACGGAGAGGAGGAGCAGGGCCGGAGAGGAGCCGGAGCACAGAAGAAGGCTGCCGTTCAGGCGAGAGACGGAGAAGGAAATAAAAAGATGATCAGTCAGTGATCCTCGGAACGGATCCCTCCGAATGCTGTGAGATAAAGAAGTTTAATAAGCTTTTTTATGACTCATAAAATACCTTTGACACTTATACGGAAGGTACTCTCCCTTACAAAACTACGGAATTTTGGACGCAGGACTTACCGTAATCTGCTTTCACAACTATGAAAGAGAACCATCGGAGAGAGAGAGAGAGAGAGAGAGAGATATGGAGAGAGAGAACGTGCCGATGTGCTGAAAGGGGGATAGAGAAAAGAAGCAGAAGATTACAAGCCAGATAATGTGCTTTCCAGTTTCAAAAGATTTAATTAGGTGATCATGCATGAGCAATTTTCTGATTTCTCTTAATTTGCAAAAAAAGACCAATAAAAGAGAATATGTAATAGGTAGAGATAACATTACATAACCCTTATAAAATCAGCGAGAAAATATAATAACATTACTACATAATTGTATGGTAATAATATTACTTTTGTCAACGCCTATGCGAATACAAGTGCTCTTCGATGACTACCAAAGTATTAATGTGCAATGCTTCCTTGTTTACATGCTAGGTGATCGGTGAGTTTTCCTCCCTCATTTATACATTTCAAGTACTACATTTCTCTTTTTCCCGCGAGCTCGCTCTCTCTCTCTCTCCATCTCTCTCCTCCACTCTCTACCCCCCTCCCTTTCTCTCTTTCTCTCTCTCTCTCTCCCTCTCTCTCCCTCGCTCTCCTTCGCTCTCCTTCTCTCCCTCTCTCTCCCCTTACCACGAGTCTATCCTTCGCACATGTGTCTTTTCTCCGACGGATGCTCCTTTGAAAAACGGAAAAAATTCCATTTCGAAAAAAAATCAAAAGTGATTCACCAGTAGGGACCGTTGCTAATTTGGCGGACCCGGGCCCGGCCCGTGCCGAGATTTTGAAGGCATAGCCCGGCCCGTTGCCAATTTGGCGGGCCCGGGCCTGGCCCGGGCCTAGATTTTGAAAATAGGGCCCGGCTTAGCCCGGCCCGCTTGCCCCCCGGGCCCGGGCCGGCCCGGGCCTGGTTTTGGACATCCCTGTTCACCAGCCTGCAAAGTCACGGCGGTTTGGTGCCCACAGGTCGGGCTGGCATGTCAATGGATAAAAAAAGAGAATCTTTTTAGGAAAAGGGAATAGTTTTTTCAATACTAAATAAAACAATTTCCGCCTCTTTCTATCACTCTCAATCTCTTTGTCTCTCTTTCTCTCGGTCTTCAATTCTCTCACTCTCTCTAACTCTCTCTTTTTTCTAAATTCTCCCGATTTTTCTTCTATTTTTCAATACCCCTACGAGAGGGGGCACTATTAGAGGGGGGTTCTATTAGAGGGAGGGGTACTATTTTTCATTGTGATTGACTAAAAGTTTTTTAACAACGTTTTATTCTCAAAAATGAAATATTATAACTCTTCTTCAATGGAATCATCACTGGAATATTAGTTTTCCCGTAGATTTAGAATGAATTTGCAATCAGTTCATTGGTAAGAGCATCCCATACCTCAAGCATAGAATCCAGAAACGTTTCTATTAGATAGGGGGGGGCACTATTAGAGGGGGGGGGGTTCTAATAGAGGGAGGGCACTAATAGAGAAAATACGGTATTTATATACATATTTTGTATCTCTAACTGTTTCCTATATACATCATACTCTCCGCTCTCTCTCTATCTCTAACATCGATCCCGAACCGTTAGCTAATCTATACTGTATAAAGTAAATCTCTCTTTATTCCAACAACTGAGTTTTTTTTATATTTCTCAAGTTATTTTTCTCTAATATTGTCATACACCGGCGCTTTTCGGGCTCAAAGAATTTACAAAAGAAAAACTTGAACATGAGCTGTGTTATCTTCCTGAAGGACTCACGGGTGAAAACTTAGCGATAATACATGTGTAAAAGCAATCTAATCCTGATGTTTATTCCCCAAAAAGCGATCATTTACTACGCGGCACGTATGCCATGTAGTTGGCGCCTGAAAAAGGCGAAATCGTGGCGCGGAGCTTGGCGCCGGCGACCACGTTTACTTCACGGTGCAAGAGACGGAGAGGAGGAGCAGGGCCGGAGAGGAGCAGGAGCACAGAAGAAGGCTGCCGTTCAGGCGAGAGACGGAGAAGGAAACAAAAAGATGATCAGACAGTGATCCTCGGAACGGATCCCTCCGAATGCTGTGAGATAAAGAAGTTTAATAAGGCGCGAAATAACTTTTTTATGACTCATAAAATACCTTTGACACTTATACGGTGCTTACTCTCCCTTACAAAACTACGGAATTTTGGACACAGGACTTACCGTAATCTGATATCACGCGGTCAATTGTCTATTAATTATCAATCAAATAATGGCTATATATCAGCAAATTTACAACGCTAATTGTTCGTTTTTGCAGTTCAGCCGTTTCTTTTCCGAGACGTATTATCTTCTGAAAAGAAAAAAAAGCAACTTCATTTGCACCCTTTCGAAAGTCTGATTCAACTACGTTCGGTGAAATGTGTGTTGTTGTGAGCGAGAGAGAGAAAGAGAGAGAGAAAAAGAGAGAGAGAGAGAGAGAGAGAGAAAGAGAGAGAAAGTGAGAAAAAACTCGTTTAGTCCGTGTATTAGTGTCTACTTTCACCGCTATGAAAGCCGCACATACAATATATATGTAATTAGCGTAAGCAATATTCTTAATAGTTGTGTTATAAAGAGTTTCGCTGAATGCTTTTTAGTCCTCAGTTGACCTTTGCTACTGTGTTTTTCCTCTTTTTTTTTGCCCTCATCTCAAATGCGTTTAACACTCATTTTCTCTTCCAAGTTCTTTTTTCTTTTAACATTAACCAGGATTGCATATATGTATGTAAAAAACCAATGTTCTTTCTTCGAGTCTCTTTATTCCACATAGTTTTTTGAGAAAATGCTCAATTGGGAAGAATAAAAATCCATTTAGGGAGAAAAAAAAAGAAATTTGTTATAGTGCAGAGACTCGGCGAGCTTAATGTGACCGAAACAGAACAAACAACTCGAAGTCTCCGCAATTGGTTGTAGAGAAAAAAAAAAGAATAACAACTTTCTCTCCATACTCAATAAGTACCGTCGGACGTGGTGTAGAAGAACGTGGAGATTCGTAGAAGATACGGTTTATCTTCACAACTTGACACTGTGGCGAACCAGCAACAGCCATCTGACGAGCACACATCAACGCACTCCAGCGTTCAGAACAACCAGCACTCAGCTCGCTAGCCGAGCAACAATTACCAGAACAGAACGAAAAGTATTCTATAATCGAACTATCATAATGCGACAAAGACAGAATACTACACACTATAATTACAATGCACCTAGCAGTAAAGTAATAAATAAATAAATGCAATAAAACGGAAATGTTAAACAAAAATAAGGAGAAGAACCAGGCCGGAGAGGCGTCTCCCTTACATCAACACTCAGATGCAGTACTGATTTTTTTTTTGGTTTTTTTATATTTAGATTCTGTGGAATTATTTTTTTTGCGCTTCTATTCAATGATCAATGATCAAACATACACACCCACACATCGTTTCGAGTAAGAGCACAGGTTAAATCTTTTACACATGAATTGCCCGTGAACTAGAGGTATCTCCGCGTTGTAAAAAAAACGCCACCGAAATACGAGAAAACATTGAAATCAAAACTATATTATTCACGGACCATGTCCGTAGACTGGTAAAACGTCAGATGCTCCTTAAACCACTAGGGAGAAAACGCTAAACATCGCTAAAATGTTGAGAAATTTTTGGTGTTTCAGACAGTTTCAAGTGTAAAAAAAAGAAAAAAAATGCAAGACACAATGATATACTGCCATAATAATTCTTAGGGTTTCACAATTTATTTGCGGTTTTGCATTGGATGGCACGAAAAGGCGTAATAAGGAAAAAATGGGTTCCAAGTCGGCGTAAGCTATAAGTTTCTGAATGACCACCACGAGCACGCGGCGTGTCAACTCGCCCAACATCGGGTGCGGAGGCATGCGTCGGAACAGTTCTGTACTAAAAAATTATTTACTGTAAAGTATTGCATTTTAATGTATAACTTACCTTAAAAAAATTGAGATACTGTGTAAGTCTCTTAAGAAAGTCAAGAAGCTAAATCTAATTGTAAGAAGTAGCCATGAGACCATGTACACACTTTCTTTTTTTCTTTTCTTTGTCGGAAATGACTTGCGAAAATTAATTAATAAATTAGGAAAGTGTGCAGCAAAAGCCACCGTTCTTCCAAAGACGCATCTGAGAGGCGAGAAGAAGCAGTTGCGATCGTAGCGAGAGAGCGGCATGCTCACCGGCTCTGTAGGCCTTCTTAAAAGAAATGTCATTAATTCATTTTGGGTTCAACCAATAGTAGACTATTAGTAGCCTGACTATCTAAAGAAGCAAACCTGAAAATTTCACTTACTTTCATTAACTTTTAAGGAAAATATACAAAAAAAAAACCCAAAATATGCACTTTTAATTGCAGGCTACTATATGTATATGTATATATCTTACTGTACATAGGTATGTATCTTATCTTATGGTATGTATCTGCTATGTTAATCCATCCATGGAAGTAAAATTTTCTTGCGCCGGAATGGTTATTATTTTTAGCACAAAACCAATAGAAATTTGGGAAGCGTTATCTAGAGAGTAGTGGGCTTCACGACCGCACTTTTGCTATACGAGGGGTCAATGTGTCGCTCATTTGTGATGCCATGGAGGCGGCAGAGAAAGAGAAAAAGAGAGAGAGAAAGAGAGAGAGAGAGAGAGAGAGAGAGAAAGAAAGAGAGAGAAGAAGAGAAAGAAAGAAAGAGAGATAAAGAGAGACTATGGAGTAGAGAGAGGGAGGGAGAGAGAGAGCGTGACAGAACAATCGGGTGGAAAGAGAGACGACAGGTGCATTTGGGAAGCCATTGAGTTTGGCATTGAGTAGTCAAAGGGAAGTGCAATGTACACGCACAAGTAATTGAAAAGTTCAAAAAAGGCAATGACTCAGTTTTAACTGCCAATGATTGACTTTGAAGCTTCGGTCACAAAAGTGTGTTACCTTAACTCTAACAAGACATTTGACAATTGAAAAAATTCAGATGTCTATTAAGCGAGAGTGATCTAAATAAATAAATAAATATATAAGAAAAATAAACAAGGCCAATTAGAGCTTTTTGCCCCGATTTTGAGACAGCCAGCTAATGATTTTGAAACGGAATTGAGACAATTGTACACAACTTGTAGTATAGTAGTGACTCTTAAAATGGCAATTATACTGAGTGCAACTATCAATCAAGCATAGCGTAGGTATTAAGGCATATCACCCCCCCCCCCGCAGTGCATTGACCAAGAAACTATTGTCTAATGTGACGTCATGGACACATTGACCTATGTTCATACATAGTAAGGGAAAAGTGTCTCCGCCGTGTCTCTCCTGTCTGCTAAATTAACTTTAGCTGTAAATAGAAGTAAACAAACGACGTAATGCTTGATACTCTTTGCTCAGTCACTTTTTTGCATTTTTTTTTGACCAATGTACATACATTCACACATATTTCCCATGACTTCAAGGACCGTAGAGTATAGACAAGTATGTATAAAATACATACATGTATATACAAATTCATGTTCATGTTGATGAACGATCAAAATTTCAAAATTTCCTGAGACATTCATGTTTATTTATTTAATCATATTATTTTCATAAAATTTCCTTTACATAAAATTTTATGAATAAAGTTTATTCATACAATTTCCTGAGACATAGACATTATTCATGTTAACACCAACCTTTCTTTCCAATTTTCTAGTGAATTCCACTCATTACAGTACCGCTGTTAAATCAATGAATTTCACCCACCTCTCTCATCTTAATTTTTAAAAATGGAATTTTGTGAATAAGACATACGAACGCAAGTGAGGCCGCTATGAGCGAGCTGAGAATGACGGCTGAGATGACTTTGATTCTGTGCCGGTTCATCATCGGTCAGTGAAGTGTGCGGCAACGGCAGGGAAAGTGTGCGGCAGCGGCAGGGAGAGTGTGCGGCAGCGTGAAGGGAAAGTGTGCGGCAGCGGCAATTAGTGAGACAACACAATTCGGCATGCTACTTTTATGGAGCGGAAGCTGTGAACAATATAGGCGGGGTCAAGCTGCACATCAAGTTTTCTTCTTCTTCTTTTGCAAATGACACCAATGGCTACTCCCTTGTCTCTAACCATAAGCAGAGTTGTAGAGAGAGAGAGAGAGAAAGAAAGAGATAGAGAATGTGAGAGAAATAGCGCGGGGAACGTTCGAACTCCCGCGGAAACGGCATGCCTTACGATGTTCCAAGCAGAATATGTTTCTCTCTCTCTTTCTCTCTCTCTCCTTCACTCTTTCTGCCAATTTCTCACTCTCTTGCACTGCATCTTCTCTTTCCTTTCTCTTAGTCTTTCACACTCTCTCGCGCTCTCCTTCCCTCTCTCTCTCTCTCGCTCTCTCTCTCTCTTTCTCTCTCTCTGTCTTTGTCTCTTCCTCCCTCTTTGTTCAACGAATGCGTCAAGGGCATATGTATTTTCATAATCTTCTTCCACATATGTTTCCACTCAGCATTTTGTTCCATTCAATTGTTGCTAAAGAAGTCCTCCTCCCAATGGTGCACTGTGCAGCTCCAAGAGGATCATTTGAACTAGTGCTATTTCAAAAAGGTGCTCAATGAATCCAGCTAATGTCGGGCTAATGTCGGTTGCGAGCTTCGATCTCGTGCACCAACGCACGAATCTGTTGGCCCCGGTGGCCTACGTGTTGTTACGCAAATTTTTTTTAAAGAAAATTGCGGGAAGTTCAAATAATATTCGTGGCTTTTCTATGATAAAGAGCAAGGTGCAAAGATTCTGACCAGTAACTCAGAGGTAATTCAGAAATAAAGTATGATCTTGAATATGGCTTTTCCGGGTGGAGGGGGGATATTAAGGAAGCCCAGATATCTCCAACCATCTGTTTACTACGGTACGATATCGGGGATTCGATCTTGCGCCGCATATTAAGCTAGCAATATCATCCCGTGCGTAATTTCTCTCGCTACACTGCTTCTAAGCCCAGCCAATAAATAAGAACCCTTACAGCGAGAAGAGTTTCAATCTCTTACACCACAGTAAACAAGGCGCCATTATAACATTATATATTAGCTAAGCCATCTTATTATATGAAATGGCCAATGTAAGCCATTTTCACACGTGTGTGCGTGAAAGATATGAGTGAGCGAGCGATAAACGTGAGAATTTTTGTTTGTTTTTTCCCCCTAGAAGAAGCATTCACAGGAATTGAGATTCGAGAATATTAAAAGGAGGCCTCTCTAAATGCCACGCTCTCTTGGGGACCACCACCGGGGTAAAAAAAAAATGGGATCTCACCCAATTTTCTGCTTCTACTCCATTTTAATCATATAATATGCCACCTCTGGAAGAATGTTTATAGTAGTGAAGAGAGAGAAAAATATGAATGGAAAATATGTGTAGCTTCGTTCTCGCCCTCGCTATATTCATAATCCGTGTGAGCCTTTGACTTGGTAACTCAAGACCTCTCCGATAAAATAAAAATTCCACAGGAAAAATGGTCGACTCCACGTAGTGAACCGGTGGATTCGTTTTGGCGGCCCTGCATATATAGAATTCGTCTTTTTCATTCTTCGATATCGAGAACGAATCACAAAATGATTTTGTCGCATTTTATTCGAGTTCCCCTTGTAGAGTATGCTTGATGCAACTGACTCTCTGTGTTCTTGTGCCTATCCACTTTGCGCCGTATCTTCTTTTTAACCGTGTTCAAAAACCCGTCCGGAATCGTGTGCGGCGATACCTGCACCGACTTTCGGTTCCACCATCGATTCTCTGTGTCTTCTTTGCCACCGCCGCCACCAGCACCCGGTCTTACGCCACTCTGCCGTCGCTTTCTAGCTGATTGTGAGAAGGTGGCGGCTGACAAGGGAAACACCTTACAGTAAGCATAAGTTGGCGAATTTTTTTGTCGTCGCACCTTTCCAGATCGATAGTTCAAGTCGAGAAATGATGATAACCGTTTTCACTTATATCTTAATATCCCCGAGCGATTTCATATAGATTTTTATAGCTTACATGAAACCGCGGAATTTAGTGCTTTGGCCATTGTTAATGTCTGGCTTAAAATAATTCAATGAAAACTATTTGCACTAAAATCTATTTGTTTCACAACGATTACGCACTGGTGGATTCGCCATGCTGCGAATGCTTATTTGAGTAACAATAAAAAGCAAAATTCGATATTTGGGAGCCGTCCTTCATCTTCTCTAATTTGCTCCATTCTAATTGGAATCTTCTTCTCTGTCGTTGTTTATCGATCATCCAGATCCATCCTAAATGCACTCCAAATCATCATCAGCAGTACAATCTTCGAATTGTTCGGTTAAGAAAGAACTGCACTAATTCTTCGATGACACTGTGTGTTCTGGGAATGTTATCATCAATTATTTTTCCAAAGGAAAATGTTCTTCGTAACTTGTGCATTAAAAAAAAATATCACTTCATATAGTGAGCCTGTGGATTCGATGTGGCGGCCCTGCATATATAGATTTCGTAATATCTTAGATGTTAATGAGTTAGCGCCATGGATTCCATTACTATATAACTTAAGCAATCGTAAAATCTATTCTTTAGCTGGCTGTATCCATTCGTTGATGTTTTCCTTTTATATTTCAATCTCTCTCTTTCTCAATCTCTCTTTCTCTGTCTTCTCTCTCACTGTCTCTCTATTTCTCTGTCTATTTCTCGCTCATTTGCTCTCTCTCTCTCTTTCTCTCTTTCTCAGTTTTATTTCTTGTTCTCTTTCTATGTTTCTGTCTCTCTCTCATTTCTCTCTCTCTATCTCTCGCTTTTCTATGAACTCCCACCCCCCAATTGTAAACCGATATGCCAAACAAGGCAGTCTGTCTCCTCGGTTGGCATCAGCGGGCGCAACCTAATCATATATTTTTATTATTGAATAATTAATAACTTAGGTATGTATAATAAATCAATAATGCAGAAAAAGACAACAATTTCGACATCACGAATCCATTTAAATTTTCCAGAGTATGTAGATAGCTCCAAAATCGCCCCTTCGGAAACCAAAATGAGCGCAATATTGTTTGTTATTTTGAGAATTGAGGTTAAATTGAAAAAAGAACATTCGATACCAAAATTACATCAGATTAAGCGCACGGCTGCGTTGGCTCGATTATAGCAGTATATTTATCATGTTATTGACAATGAGACAAAGAATCTCCATGCTTTTTTATTCATAGACTTTTACCTGCCGTAGTTCAAATAAAAGACAAGAAAACTCTCTAGAAAGGCTGTGGGCTAGAATGTGCGTTTCTTGTATTAAAAGGTGGATGCAAGGAACGGAAGCGGTTAAAACTACCAAAGCAGAGAGAGAGAGAGAGAGAGAGAGAGAGAGAGAGAGAGAAAGAGAGAGAGAGAGAGAAGAGAATGTGGAGACTCAGGGATAGAGAGCGAGAGAGGGAGGAAGAGAGCGAGAAGAATTGGTTGCCGAGTTGACTAGAAGTCAGAAAGAGGGCGAGAGAGAGAGAGAGAGAGAGGAGAGAGAGAGCGGAGCGAGAGAGAGGAGAGAAAGAGAGAAAGAGTAAGTCAGCGAAAGCTCAGAAGCCTGGAAAAAGGATAGCGGAGGCTATTAATGGGCAAATCGATTGGGATCTAACATAAGTGGAATGATCGATCTGGCGAATGTTCAAGTAAGCTGCTGGAACAATTTAACAGGAAAAGAGATTGATACGGAAAGAGATGTCGAAGGAGAGCGGTGCCAAATAAACGGGAAAGGGCATGAAACCGCTCCCAGTATGCTTTCAATTAAATCGCCGTTGATCTGCCCGGAAGCGGAACGCGAGTCCCAACACTTCAAGGCGTCAATGAGAAGACGTGCCAATCTTCTAAAAAAACGCTTATTTTAAAATACAAATGAATTATAAACAAGAAAAGTTGAAGGCCACCGACAAAATGTTATATTAAAAAAAATTCTCTTATGAAAAAATTTCCCAAAAAAGTTTTTTGAAGACTATACCTCACAATCAGCTTCACATGAGAATGAAATCCATTTAAAATGCCAATATCCCCTATACCCAGTTCGCTTTCCATATCGTCGTAGCACAATAGCTCACGTATATGTATATTTATTACATGTAAGTGAAAACCGCCAGGGAGTGGAGTTGAGATTGAGAACTTTTTTTTATTTTTAACATTGAAAAATGCAATAGAATCCACCGTATTCGTCACCAACCGTTCTCATCGTTCGGCGACGTCGAAGAAAAGTCGGATGGTGGATATTCAATATTAGACTCGACACGCTGAGCGACACCGAGCGCATCATAGATGCGTTGCATGCCTGCAAATGAATACCAGGTTTGCTCAAGCAAAAGTTAGACACCACAGTGGAATCGAACTCGGACCTTATGGATGGAAATTCCGGCGCTTTAACTCTTTAGCCACGGAAGCAACCTACTTATCTCGAGTTCATGTCGTGGCCCGCTGAAAGCGATGCGCATCCAGCCCGGCCTGTCGCATGCGCTCGATTCGCCCGTTGTCAAGACGACGCCAGCTTCCGAGAAGCGACGCCAGAGGGCTTGCTCATTCGGGCAGTTGTCGGCCGAGAGGTACTGTAGATGCCAGGCGATAATAGAGAGAGTAAAATAATATTATTAAAAAAAAATTTTTTTTAAATAAATATATGAATATATACAATATATAGATTACTTCTCGCGAACCTTGGAAAAGTCAGCGAAAACGCAGACGCCCAAGGCTGGCTGCATGTGAGGAATGCCGATGGCGCGAAGCGACTCCGGAACGAAGGCAGCGTGTGCAGCGAGACGCGCACGGCTCAGCGCGAGGGTCGACGAGAGCCATTCTGAAGAAAGACGACTACACTCGCATTGACACCAAAAATATTTTTCCTGGTATTTGGGAAAAAATACTATATTAGGACGGCAATCACAACGATTTTTTTTACACAAAAGATAGAGAAATATGTAGCTTAAGAATAGCTAGGTGGTTAATGAATCATCTTTTCGGTTGACAACATACAATAGCTCAAAATTTAAAATGTCATCTTAAATAAACCTTTGTCTTTGAGCAGCTCCGTGATGATCAGCTGACTCGGCGCTGGAACCGATGCGAGCGCCTGAAAGGAAGTGTCAGAGGCTAATCGTCAGTGTATTTTCTTTAACAAGGTCTAAAGAACGTATTTATGTATGTAGAGTGTCTATAGCTTGGTTTAAGCGCTTAGGATTTAAGTGCTTAAGGTTTCGGTGCTTAAGGCCTAGAAGTCTCCCTCAACAACATTTTCGAAACAACCACAAACTTCAAGTCTCGCGAGCGCCTGTCTCAGTGGGGGCGACTTAACATAGATGAGAGCGCATCCGAGAGCAGGCACGCCGAGGTCCTAGGGAAATGGAAATTGTAAAAAGTGATGAGACATAAAAATCTTTAAAAAATATATATATATATATATAAATATTTATTTAATTTATTTATTCATTTATAAAATAATTTATAGAATACTTTTAAGGAAAATTTAACCATTAACAATTGTCAAAACAAACAACAACCAAAAATGGCCTCTCTTACCTTGCTAAAGCTGTTCATCCACACCATGGCCTGTGGCTTCGGCAGCCGATCGCGCACGGTGAGAATGGAGCGGAAGTTGGACGTCGTCGGCCGGTAGATCGTGCCCGAGAGGATCTCGTCGAAGAAGATGAAGATGTCATTACTGAGACAGCAAGTGATTAATTGACTAATTATGTAATTAATTAATTATTTAATTGTCTACTTCCTTTTATTCTTACAAGGTGCTAATTTTTCCTTTCTTCCTCTTCTTCCTTCACCAAAAAATATTCTATTTTTCTGTTTTGTGTCTTAATCCATATATATTTATTTGAAAATGTTAGTTAATAATAGAAATGACTTTAAAAAAGCCAAAAACCTCGCCGCCCATTCACACAACGCGAACACTTCATCCATCGCGAAGACGTTGCCGAGTGGATTGTGCGGATTCGATAGGATCAGAGCACGGACGTGATTGCCCTAAAGAAATTATAATTATAATTATGATTATTATAAAAAAAAAGCAATTTTAATGTTGTTAGGCGTATGCATTTACTAAAATGTTTGATCATGCTTTTCCCTAGGTTAAAATAAAGTTTTAAAAAGAAAAAAAAACCTTCGCCGCCTCCATCGCGTACGCTTGCTCGAACGCAGCGACGGAAAGGTGCGGATTGTGAGGGTCCTATGAAAAGGAAAAAAATTTCAAAGTTTGCTTTTTATAATGTAAAATAGTAAGCAAAATATAACAAATAAATTAATGCAAAGAAATTAAGCGAGAAAAGGAGTTCTCGCGAAATAGAAGTAAATGAATAAATGAATATAAAATAAATAATAATAATAAAATAAGTAGTAAATAAATACATATGAATTTAAAATAAATACTATTAAATAAGCACCATGTGCACGGGCACGACGCGACACTCGCTGCGGTCGGTGCAGTGGGTGTAGAAGCGATAGTAGCAAGGCGTCGCCGTTAGGATGACGTCTGAAGAAGAAGAAAAAAAGTAATTAATTAGTAATTAAAGACAATAATTAGCTATTAACTTTAGTTAGGATGACCTCTGAAGAAAAAATACTTAATTAATAATAAAAGAAATTAATTATTAGCAATTAATTTTACAAGTCATTCATACAGCCATAAACTTGCATTTGATGCAAGACACAAGGGAGTGAGAGAGCATACAATGTGTTTTAGAGAGACGCGATTACAATGGTCAAGAAAATCTCAAATATACAGTAGCTTGCAAGAAAAGTGATATTTTAATTCAAAGTACCTAGATAAAGTAAATGAAAAAATTTTGAGTTGCGTGCTTCTGTATGTTCTAAAATTTGTATTGCATGAAAAGAAAAGTAGTTTTTATAGAAATAAATAAATAAATAGCAAAATTAGAACAAATAATATGTGGATCGCAGAGGAGATGCGACAGCATATCATAAGCTGCCGTGCACGACGAAAGGAGGACGCAGTCGGCGGGCGAAATCTCGGCGCCCATTACGCGTGAGAAGTGCGCGCAGAGGAGACTCTTGGTTCTGAACAAAGAGTAATATTAGGTTTAAATTTAAAAAAAAATTGTCGAGATATTTCCCGATTTGTAAAAAAAAAAAAAAAAAAAACAGCAACTACACCACAGGTATTTTTTATGACAAATCGTGTAAGAATTTAATATAATTTTCCTACAGATATGTATGCGCATATCTATGTATTAGTTAATTATTATGATAAAAGCGTAAGCATTACGACAGCGATTTATACCAGTAGCTTGAGGAGCATATGATGTTTTACCAATCTACGGACATATTCCGAGGATTCTTACTAATCTACGAATTTCTTTGAGTTGCTGTCGCGTTTTATCTAGATCGACTCTACAGAATACTTCTAGTTCAAGGCCAATTCATGTGGGCCAAATTGAACAGATGCTGCTGCATGGAACGCTGTGTATTCCCATAAACTGACTCTGGCTGCCCGCCACGAGGCCCGTAACGCGTGCAGAGCGTCGCTGCGTCTTGCGTGATTCGCGCAGCCGCCAGCCACCGCGTCACCTCCTCCTCGCACACGCGATTTTGCGCGTACGCCATGTTGATCTTGCCCTGAAGAGAGTTCAGATATTTCCCGCCATTTTATTTTATATTATATACATTTTATTTTATTTTACGCTTTATTTTCTTGAACACATTTTAATTTTAGATGATATTTCTTTTGTATAAACCTCATACATACATATATCGTCGCACACTGTGGCTATACTCCGGTTTTCGGCGCTGATAGGCTTATATTTGTTAGACCACAAAGTCCACTACCTCTGTGATATTTGCCGTTTGCGAAATGTCATGTTTAAGTTAGCTTACATTCTTTCTTTGCCAGAATCGTTAAATTATCCTTTAAATTTAGGGTTTGATAAAAACATATTTTTTGAAGAATAAAAAGGTTTTTGAGAAGCCATTAGGGTGCGATGTAAAAGAGAGAGAAATACAGCGTGATGTAAATTAGATTGGATCCCTGAATGCTTAGCACATCCCATGGTCGAATCTCTCAGATTGGCTCTTTGAACTGGAACGGGCGATCGCCACCAACATACATTCATACAAATCGTTGGCTGTGCAGTGAAAGGAAGCGAGAATTGAGATCGAATGAAACATCGTGTATGAAAGTGACACAAACTAAGTACATGAAAGGGACAACCTAATTAGAGTATCTTTACACAAGGAACTCATCATTGGACAGACGGTTTTGGCAGAACCAGTTGTACACACACGGGCGCTACATCGTTTGAGAACCGGCGGATGAGAACGTAACGTATGAGAACCTTGGCCGGTCGTTTGAGAACCGAGCGTAAAGCGAATGTGCCGAATGAGAACCGAGCGTGGACATTATTTTCTTGCATACCCCAGATGAGAACCGAGCGTAAAGCGAATGTGCCGGATGAGAACCGAGCGTAAAGCGAATGTGCCGGATGAGAACCGAGCGTAAAGCGAATGTGCCGGATGAGAACCGAGCGTAAAGCGAATGTGCCGGATGAGAACCGAGCGGGAAATATTATTTTTGGGTCTGTCCCGGATGAGAACCGAGCGGGAAAATGTCATTTTGGATCTGTCTCGGATCAGAACCGAGCGGGAAAATGTCATTTTGGGTTTGGCCCGGATGAGAACCGAGCGGGAAAATGTCATTTTGGGTTTGGCCCGGATGAGAACCGAGCGGGAAAATATCATTTTGGGTCTGTCTCGGATCAGAACCGAGCGGGAAAATGTCATTTTGGGTTTGGCCCGGTTGAGAACCGAGCGGGAAAATGTCATTTTGGGTTTGGCCCGGATGAGAACCGAGCGGGAAAATATCATTTTGGGTTTGGCCCGGATGAGAACCGTGCAGTATATGAAGTTTCAGGGTATTTATCGAATGTGAACCTCGGAGAAACATCTTTTCTTAATATCGACCAGATGAGAACCGAGCTATTCAGGGGTTTATAATGTTTATCATCAACACATTCCCCAAAGTATGTATCTACGAATGTGTTGAAGAGTTGCAAAACAATACTGTTAATCATTCTTTTCACTCACCAGTATGACTACCAATGGCAATGTTGAATTTTACATTGAATTAATCCGGCAAAACGAGTGTAGCAGTGAATAGATAAAGTCGCCCTTTTGCCAAAAACACCTCAATATTAAGACACGGAGGGTACGGGTCATACAAATTCTTCCGGTTTGAGAGCACACCAAATCCGCGTTGCGCCCGTTTCATGCGTCGCGGCTAGGCATAGCATATAGCTCGCCTCCAAATGCATCGATCGAAGTGATGTAAACTCCCTCCAAATGTTACCGTAATATGTGGTCATTAATTTGAAAATTTAGGCAACTCCCACCAAAGGTTACCGTAATATGTGGTCATTAATTTGAAAATTCAAGAAAATGGCAATTTGCCAGCAATTTCACCTTCGCTAAGGATTTTTACGTTCCGTTCCGTTTGTGTCACACAACACGATTGTGGAAAACTTAAGAAATTTACAGTTCGACGCACCAAAATTCTCTCAAACCGGAAGGGGGTACCCTCCGTGTTAAGAATAAAGCTTTCATCTAGCGCCTGCACTTGGAGTTAATTTACCGTATTTTCTCTGTTAGTACCCCCTTTATTAGAATTTATTAGAATTCGTCTAACATTTCCTCCATGATTTTTCAATTTCATTGAAAAATATTGCCCCTCCTTTTAGCAACCCCATCTCCCTCTAATCGCCCACTCCCTAATAGATTGTCTCTCACTGAAGAATAACTGAAAAGGAACGCAGTTGAACTACGATTCCTTTTTTTAGAATAATTGTTTTAAATATAACTTTTAGTGTATCACATTGAAAATATTATCCTTCTCTCTTATAAACACCCTCCCCCATCTCTACCTCCCATCGGTATTGAAAAATAATACTAATAGAGAACATACTGTAACGATAAAAAATAAAGACTTCAAGTAATTTTTTTTACCTAACTCGAAACAGGTTGAATTGGATAACTACTTATTCTCAGGTAAAAATATACTTGCAGCAATCTCAATTTTATTGACTTTTTAATCTAATTTTATAATTTAGGTCCTTTCGAATCTGTGAGTTTCGTATTGTAGTCATGCTGATCAGTGAAAAGAATGATTAACAGTATTGTTTTGCAACTCTTCAACACATTATCTGGTCGATATTAAGAAAAGATGTTTCCCCGTGGTTCACATTCGATAAATACCCTGAAACTTCATATACTGCACGGTTCTCATCCGGGCCAAGCCCAAAATGACATTTTTCCCGCTCGGTTCTCATCCGGGCCAAACCGAAAATGACATTTTCCCGCTCGGTTCTCATCCGGGCCAAACCCAAAATGACATTTTCCCGCTCGGTTCTCATCCGGCACATTCGCTTTACGCTCGGTTCTCATCCGGCACATTCGCTTTAGGCTCGGTTCTCATCTGGGGTATGCAAGAAAATAATGTCCACGCTCGGTTCTCATCCGGCACATTCGCTTTACGCTCGGTTCTCAAACGACCGGCCAAGGTTCTCATACGTTACGTTCTCATCCGCCAGTTCTCAAACGATGTAGCGCCCACACACGCTTACAATTAGCCAACGAAGCAGTTACAAGGAAGCGAGAGAGTAGGTCGTTCAGGCAAAAGTGCCGGAGAGTTAGAGAGAATATATCGCTCTCTCTTTCACTTCCGGCCGAAGAAATGACTACATCTTAAAGAAAGTTGACGACTAACAGGCTAGGCAATACTGCAACCATTCCATCAAACAGTTATCGTAGAGAGAGGTGCTAAAATGCAACTAAACCAATCCAATATAAAATACCCATATATCATAAAAATTAATCTCTTTTTCTAAATATGCAACCCGGGTGATTTTAGTTATTGTTGCTTCTCGCTGTGATGTTGGTCAATGAAACCCATAATCTGCTATTATATGTAACTCAGACAGTATGACAAAGAAAATATGAAAATTTCATTTACTGTCAACTACTTTGAAGGAAAATAAGCATGAAAACTAAAAGTAAATAGAAGTTTGCACCTTACTGTGGGTATTTTGCTTGTCATTCCGAAGCTTGCGAATGTGTTCTTGCTATGTATCTTAAGAAAAAAGAAGAAGGATCCAATAATAAGATAGCGGTGGATTTGTCGTGGTATGCGCCTACTAATAAACAATTTTTTTGGGGATGACTTGTTTTGATCTAAGTTCGTTTGGAATATTTACAAAACTTACCAAATCTTTCATAAATTATGTGGTGTTATGCTAATATATGTATGTTTATTCAGAATTTATTTAAAAAAATTTCCCTGTTGTGGTGTTATTTACGGATTTATACCCAAATAAGGGCATATGAATTTTTTTAGGATATATATAATTATACGCGAAGATGACCTTTTTATGGTTGGCAAAATCCAGCCACCTTTGGAGCTATTCATAGTGCAAATCTGGAGCAAATTTTACGAGATGAATTATTTCGTTAATTACTATGCATGGATCCACGTACACTTCAGCATTATCTCGATCGGAAGCACTGACCGCGTCGAGAAGATGGAGCCACGATCAGAAAACGACATCGAAACACTGGCAAATGGAAGGCGGGAAATTTAAAAATCTAAAAAATATATACATATGTATATATATATATATCTGTATCTACAGATATCTTCCGTTTTAGAGTCCGTTTTAATGTGAATACTGGAAAAAAAGAATTGAACTGGTACAGAATACATATACATATTCCATATGTACATAAGCACAATCACCGAGTGAAAGAATTAGCACTTTTCGGGACACCGACCAAGGCTGCTTTCGTATCCAATCAACGGAAAATCACGCTCCTTTTCATCTTCTCTGTCAATCTCTCTTAAACGATTCTTTTTTGTCAAGGTCAGTCCATCAGTTTTTGGAAACAAAAAATTGAAGATCTCATTGTCAGTAAACTGCGTTTCGTCCTCGATTATAGGCACAGCTGGAACGATAATGATTTATCTTCTTACATAAGAGCCACGCTTCATGTTCCTGGGACAAAGAGGAAACTACATTCTTTATTCATCGACTTTGTACATGCCGTAGATCATTAAAAGACGGGGAAACTCATGAGTAAGGCTGGGAGGAAATCACGTGCTGGAATGTGTGTCTTTTGCTGTATTATGAGACTTTTGTAAGTGACGGAAGCAGTTAAAACAACCAAAGCAGAAAGATTAACAGAGAAAAGAGAGAGCTAAAGAGCGAGTAGAGAGACTCAGGGAGAGAGAGAGAGAGATTGGTGAGACTCAGGGAGACAGAGAGCGAGAGCGAGAGCGAGAAAGAGAGAGAGAGAGTGAGAGAGAGAGGAAGCGAGAGAGAGAGAGAGAGAGCTCAGAGAGCGAGAGGGGAGAGATAGAGAGAGATTTGGTTGCCGAGCTGACTAGAAGCCTCTAAAGATGACGTGAACCTGACAAATTGTTTCTCTTCGCTGCTTTGCCAAAAAAGTAGCCATTCGCCGAAAGAGAGAATTCTTTTTTTGAAATGCTTGATTGAAGGGAGGCAGAGAGAGGGGGAGGGACGATATGTTAGATAAGTCATGTGTTGTAAAGAGAAAGAGTTGTCTAGCTTAGCGGAACAATGGAATGTGAAGCAAGGCGAGACAATGTGAGAAAAAAAATCAGCGAAAGCTCTGAAGACAGGAAAAATGATAGCTGAGTCTAAAAGCGCATAAATCGATAGGGATCTAGGTGAAATGTACATCGATCGATCGAATGTGCACGAGGCCAGTACAATTTACAATTTGAATGTTCACGAGGCCGGTACAATTTGCAATTTGGAAGCAGGAAAAGCGAGGTTGATACAGAAAGAAATGTTGTAGGAAATGTACGTTGGAAAAGTTTGGTGGAAAAGGAATGATCTACTTATTGATCTACTTTTGATCTACTTTTTGATCTACCAGTATGTCCTTCTCTCTAAATCGCCGTTGATCTTCCAGGAAGCGGAACGCGAGTGCCGACACTTGAAGGCGTCACAGAGGCGACCAGCCAATCTGCTGTAAAAAGAAGGAAGCTATTTTAAAACACACACAAGAAAACAATAGAAGGCTATCCTAGAAGAATAACACAGTATTTTTATTAACATATATCTTTTTTACGAGGATTCAACGGCGATTCTGTAGGATCAAAAAAAATATGCTACGGTTTTGCGCACATTAAAAGAAAACCTGATAGTGAGAGCTACAAAAATATTTAATAAAATTTACTAGTATACTTTAAAGAATTGAAAAATACTGCGCCATCCGTTATCTACACACCAGAATATAGTATATTCAATCAATATTGGAAATTTCCAAGCTACATATCATTGCAATAATGCAATTTCTCCTAAACATGCCCATTTTACATAAGCGAAAACCGCCAGGGACAGAGTTAGACGAATTATGTTTTTTTAACTACAGACGTTGTACTTTTTTGTTTAAAATTCATTGTGAGTCATTTAAAAGTATTCATCACTTACCCCTCTCACTTTTCGGTGACATTGAATAGGCGGCGGATGGTGGATATGTTATATTAGACTCGACACGTTGAGCGACGCCGAGTGCTTCATAAATTCGTTGCACGCCTGACAAAGAAATATTTGTCTGCAAAATTGGCCGTCGAAGGGAATCGAACTTGGACCCTCTGTTTGATTACCCGTACGTTAACCACCGAGCCAACCCACGTACCCAGTTCTACTTCTTCTGGCGTTCCGCCAAAAGCCACGCGCATCCAGCCCGCCTCGTCGCATGCGCTGGATTCGCCAGTCGTCAAGACGACGCCAGCTTCAGAGAAGCGACGCCAGAGGGATTGCTCATTCGGGCAGGTGTCGGCCGAGAGGTACTGTAGAGGGGAGGGAGGTCGGGATATAATTATATGATATTATTTTAATAATAATATTTTATAAAGTAAATAATATTATTAAATAAAACTTTTAAAAAAAAATTTAATTATTTATTTATTTATGCATATATAGAAATAATACTAGTCAAGCAATCCATCCATTGGAAATATTTGCATCATGTTTCCCGATAACATTTGGCAGTCTGCATCTCAGTTGGTACTCGCCACTTTTGTGAATCACGGTTTGCTCAAAAGCTATGAAAACTATCTTTGTTTGATTGATTGTATCCTCTACGCGCTTATAGATAAAAAATTGTAGTATGTGGCTTACAATATAGGAGAAATGCGTGAAAATTGAGTTGTGAAATTTGGTACCCTCGAAAAGTCGGCAAAGAGGCAGACGCCTGCGGCTGGCTGCTTGAGTGGAATGCCGATGGCGCGCAGCGACTCGGCCACGAAGGCAGCGTGCGCCGCGAGACGTGCACGGCTCAGCGAAAGGGTCGACGAGAGCCATTCTGAAGAAAGTGATCTACCGTATACTACACTCGAACTCGCACCAAAAATCGAACTCGCACCAAAAATATCTTACCTTGATTTGTTACATCAAACGACATAAGAAAACCGTAATTTTTTTTTGCCCAAAAAAGTTTGAGAAATGTTTGAATAAAATATTCTCGTTGTCCATTAAGCACCTTTGCGGCCACTGACATCCATATGAATGTAATTGAAATATAAATTTAAATCTTGAATTCCTATTTTAAAAGCTAAACCTTGATCTTCGAGCAGCTGTGTAATGATCAGCTGACTCGGCGCTGGAACAGAGGCGAGCGCCTGAAAGAAAGTCAGGCTGATTGTAAGTGCCATCGCATTTGTAGACTCATAGTCAAATTTGTAAACTCAGTTTTAAGAGCAGTCAAGAACGTACAGCGTCAATTGCTCACATCAGTCACATAATTTTCAAGATCATATAATCGCGCCTCTCTAACGCACAGATCTCTCATCTTTTGGACAGCTAATTAAAGATTGAGTTTTTTTTTCTTTTCTGTCAACAAAAAACGACTAATTAAGGCTGCTCCAGGAAGATATACAAAAGTGATATCACAAACTTCAAGCCTCACGAGCGCCTGTCGCAGTGGCGGAGACGGCACATAGATGAGCGCACAGCCGACTGCGGGCAGGCCGAGGTCCTAGGCGGAATTTGAATTTGACATTATGCAATTGGTTCAAGACTTAAAAAAATATATATATATATAAAACTATTAATTTATTAAATTTAAAATAGATATGATGGAAATATCAACTAAAACAAAGAAGAAGAAAAACCTTGCTAAAACTGTTCATCCACGCCATCGCCTGTGGCTTCGGCAGCCGCTCGCGCACGGTGAGAATGGAGCGGAAGTTGGACGTCGCCGGCCGGTAGATCGTGCCCGAGAGGATCTCGTCGAAGAAGATGAAGATGTCGTTGCTGCGATTAATTAATTAATTAAGTAAGTAACTAATTAATTAAGCAATTAATTAATTAATTAAGTAATTAATTAATTGTCACATTATATTTCGTCTTTCAGAGTAAACAAGATATTTATAGTATATATATTTTTAAGTAAATGTTTTTTTTTTAATATTTTTAGTAAATAAATTTTCTAATAATAATAAAAAGAGTAAGAATAAAGGCGCCAACACCTCGCCGCCCATTCACAGAGCTGGAGCACTTCTTCGATCGCGAAGACGTTGCCGAGCGGATTGTGAGGATTCGCGAGGATCAGCGCGCGGACGTGCTCTCCCTAAAGGTAAAAAAAATTAAAATGTAAATTTTTATAATGAAATTTTCAAGAAATACTACTTTAATTAAGTATTTCTTTTTCCAAAATTAAAAAGAAGTTTAAAAAAAAGGGTTGCGTCATTATAAAGAATTTTTTAAAGAAATACTATTTAAAATAAATTAATTTCTTTTTCCTTAATTAAAAAAAAGTTTTAAAAAGAAAGGATACCTTGGCAGCCTCGATCGTGTACGCTTGCTCGAACGCGGCGACAGAAAGGCGTGGCTTGTGAGGGTCCTGGAAAAAAGAAGAATATAATTTAAAAAAAAAGATTTCTCATTGCAAATATGAAAACATTTAATATCATAAATTAAAGCAAAAAAGAAACTGCCAAAAGTAACTGTCGAGCTAATAAGAAAAAATAAAATGTTTGAATAAAGTTTATTTAAAAATAAAATAACTCAATAAATACAAATGTAGGTAAATACCTAAATAAAAAGCATAAAACGCCCACCATCATGTGCATCATGCCTAAATGTTTTTTAAACATTAATTAGTTAAGTTTAAAATATTAGAAAATAAATAAATAAATTAATTAATTAAAAATCTTACCATGTGCACAGGCACGACGCGACACTCGCTCCTGTCCGTGCAGTCGTTGAAGAAGCGATAGTAGAGCGGAGCAGGAGTAAGGATGACGTCTGAAGAAAAGTGAAATCTCTTCATTTTTTAAACATTCTTTCTAAAAGTTATTCAAAGAGCCGTAAGAACTTGTATTTAAATTCGCGCGCCTTTTTGCCTGACACGAGGACGAGAGAGTTTTATAGGAAAATTCAAACAGATTACTGTTGAATTTCGTGCTCCATTGAGATACAAATTTGCATGGCATAAAAGGGAAAAAATAGTTAAAAAAAATCATTATCTAAAAAAAATAATTAATAAATAAAATACCATGCGGATCACAGACGAGATGCGACAGTAGATCATAGGCTGCCGTGCACGAGGGAAGGAGGACACAGTCGGCGGGCGAGATCTCTGCGCCCATGACGCGTGAGAAGTGCGCGCAGAGGAGACGCTTGGTTCTGAAAAGACAGAAATATCAAGGTTAAGTTTAGTTTCGTTTTATATGCCACAAATCGAGTACGCACTCATGAGTTTTTTTTACAGCAGTTCCCTGTCATTGATTATAATGCAAGAAAAATGGGTCGGCTGTCCAACACTAGCATATTCCATATCTGAAATAAATGAGAAAAAAAATCAAAAAAATCATCAAGTTCAATTTGAATTTTCCGCGATAGAACAACATCCATGTGCCTATGAGAACGATAAATTACACATTGATATCTAAATTGTGAGCTACTGACTCTGGCTGCCCTCCGCGCGGCCCGTAACGCGTGCACAGCGTCGCGGCGTCGGCTGACACTCGCGCAGACGCCAGCCGCCGCGTCACCTCCTCCTCGCACACGCGATTCTGTGCTGACGCCATGTTGATCTTGCCCTGAACGTTTTCGTTACAAACATATTCCAAAAAAAAAAACTCACATTTGAATTCGCGCCTTTTTGCTTGAAAAAATGCCGAGAATGCTGATCTTGCCCTGATGAGCAAGTATATTTTATTGTATTTATACAACATTCTAATTAAGCTCGTTGTTTGGCTATTTTACTGGATGGAGACGATAAAATGGACCGAATATTAACATCCCGGTGGTTTTGTCGTGACATGTTTCAATGTCAAGGATCAAGGAATGTTTTTGGCGATCAACGTCAGGTTTTTCGTTTTCGATGGAATATTCACTCAACTCAAGAAATGACGCACATACATTTTTTTTATGAAATCTACTTTTTTTCTGATTTAGGAAATATTACTTAATTTACGAAATAAAGGCACGCTAGCATAATAACGAGAGATCGACTCCAAAATTTATCAGATAGATCATCGAGCCCCTTTATATGTAATATTGGCATATTCATAATTAGTAATTAATTAGTAAATGTAATAAACGAAAATTTTGAGTTGAATATATTCCGGTACCTTGGGATTGTGCTCGCGATGGTACGGATCGGCGTGTGCTTCGGCAGCATTTCGATCCGAAGCGCTGACCGCGTCGAGAAGACTGACGCCGCGTCCAGACAGCGACATTGAGACACTGGCAAGAGGAGGGCGAGAAATTTAAAAATAAAAAAAAATTGGTCCAAATTAATTTTACATTAAAATTTGTTTTAAAAGAAATGATTGGACACGAAAAATATGTACATACATATTAGAAGGTGAAGAAAAATTTAATCTCATTTCGTTTGTACGGTAATGGAGCAGTCTCTCATTGGTGTTCATAACAAAGAAAGCACCTATTTATATTCCTCAACTTTGTATTTTTTGACGAGTATAATCTCCCTCTCTCTCTCTCTTTTTCTCTTTCATCTCTCAAGCTTCTCGATCCCTCCTCGTTCTCTCTCTCTCTCTCTCTCTCTCTCTCTTTCTCTATCTCGAGTAAAGACCTTTCAAATTTAAATAGATCAAAACAGCAGAAGACTCCGTTTAAATTGGAAAACAGAAAAAGAGAATTAATTGAACTGGAACAGAACACTTAGAAAACGACAACAGAGAAAGAAAGAAAAAAGTAGCACTCCGCGGGAAGTGGCGAATGTGAGGCAAGGCGGCGTTCTTATCTAATCAACGAAACAAATACTCTACAAACTTCTCTCCTTTCCCTCTCATCTTCTCACATTCACTTTCTACCAACATATCGATATCTTTCCCTCAATTTTTTTGTCGAGATCAGTCTTTATGTACTTTTATCTGTGAATAGAAACAGGTCACAAAAAAGTACACCCGGAGAAAAGACTCAATAATAGCGCGAGCAAATGGAGAAAAGGAGAAAAAGGATATCTCGAACAGCGATGATCCAAAAACATTTTCGAGGAAACCAGTCTTTCCATTGAATTGTGTCCGACTTGTGACCAAAGTCCAACAGATGTGCAAAAGAGCGGTCGAGACAGGCAAAGAAAGAGAGAGATATAGCGGGGGAGAGAGAGGGAGAGAGAGATAGGAAGAGAGGGTGAGACAGAGAGAGAGAGAGAGAGAGAGAAAGAGAGAGCGGGAGAGAGAGAGATAGAGAGAGAGAGTGCGGGCGTGATAGTGTGCGTGTGTAGGAGAGTCTAGAAATCAAAAGGCCGGCATTTCGATTGGCGAGCGCTTTGTCTGCTCTGTTTACAATGCAAGGCACACGGAGCACGGGCTTGTTCCCAGGTTCCGAGAATATGCTTTTTATTTATAGCCCCAATAAAAAAAATTTTCAGTGAAAATAAATTAACAAAGTTGCGCGACTCCTTTAAAAGTTGTATAAAGAAGCTTGAAATGAAATTGGTTGAAAAAGTGATAATCATTAAATAAAGAAATAAATTAATTAAAAAAACAACTGCACCTCCTCGAACGCCTCCTCAGACACGCGTTGATGAGCCGCTTCAGCTTGGGCACCAGCGAGAAGTCGAGAGCGGCGGGCGCGAGAGGCTGCCCGCTCGAGAGAGAAGAGAGCACAGAGCCAAGGGGCTCATGTCTGGAGAGAGAGAGAGAGAGAGAGAGAGAGAGAAAGATCGAGAGAGAGAGAGAGGAAGAGAGAGAGAGGACAGCACCGAGCCAAGGGGCTCATGTCTAGAGAGGAACCAGTGCTGATTAATTAATTAGTAAATTAATTAGATAATTAATTAATTAACTAATTAATATATTGTAAGTAAGTAAGTAAGTATGTAATATATTAGTTTCTTTATTTATTTATCTTACATATCAAATTTTAATGATTTAGCAACACATACAACACTGATTGTGACGACGAACAAAGATGTTTGGAAAAAGTATTGTAGAACTGAACTTTCTCCAGCCCGTAGCACTTACCACAGGGCATTGATCACATTCTTAACATGTTTATTTGTTTCTGACATGGGTAATTTCAACGCCAACATTATCGAAGACAGGCCAATTTAATATTCTATTTATGCAAGTAACCACACCTGGAAACCGCCAGTTGATACTGCCCACGTAGGATGAAGTATCCGGGTGTTACTTCAATCTTGAATGTAGAAAATGATGAGAATAGATATTGTTTAACACATAACAATTATTTTTAAATTCATACTAGTTTTTTTCCTTGCTTTCATACTATCGCCATGATCTCTCTGCTGAAGTATGTATCTTTTTTTTTCTTGCTCTCTCTTTTTTTTTCTTGCTCTCATCCCTTCACTCTTTCGTCCTCTATCTCAATACCTCGAGTGTCTCCTCCTCATCCGGCCGCTGCTCGCTCGATCCCGACGACGTCTCCGATGTCCGCGAGTGTCTAATCGTGCTGCGATGACGACGGCGGCGACGCTCTTCGCGTGCGCGCTCCTTTAAAGTAGCCAGAAAAAACTCACGTTTGAATTCGCGCCATTTTCTAAACCAAATCACTGCTGCATGGAAAAGATGCCATCCGAGCTGCGGACAATCTTTGTGCCCTATTGGACGGAAATTTGAATCTCTATTTATTTCTTGATAATAATAGCAAATCGGGCAACAAGAGCGTATCACTTTTAACTTGAGATATACATATTTTAGCACTTCAGCTTTATAGAAAACCACAGTTCGTTGTAAAGAGGAACATTCAAGTATATTACTTTGTCGTGGTTCTAAGTATGCAAACAGAAAGTTTTGCTTTTCGACTTACAACCATTTTAAAACAGTGTAAAAATAGATAAAAGTGTTTTATATATTGTTATATAAATAAATAAAATAAAAAATAAATCATTGAAGTATCGGAAAAAGTGGAATTTTTTTTTTACATAAAATAAAAATAAATTGAAACCTTGCGAGTCGCCGTGCTTCGCGCACTCCCCGAGACGTGCACAGTGGTCGGGGCGCGTTCTGAAAGAAAGGCACAAAAGTTATTCATGTCAGATTTTTTTTAATTTTTTTTTCATTTACTTTTTTTATTAACTGCTAAAAATAGTTGTAGTAATAGGCTTTGCAAAAAATAAATCTTTTCCTTTTCTGCTCCACATTGACGTTTTTTTTCTTCTTATTTCTGCATCGTTTTTTCGTCTTCTTCTCCATATCTCAAGCCCCCACTTTAATTCCACTATCAGGAACCGACATACATACATATGTATGTACTATTTTTTTTTCGCTATACCATAATATTTGCTTTTTTCGGAAACGGCAACTCTCCATTTAATATGACAAAGTGGCTTTCATTGTCAAGAAATACCATGGAGATATACATACAGGTGCTTTTCTGCAAAGCGGTTCCCGTTAAAGGTGAGTCATCACAAGGGGAGATGCTTTCATCGCCGTAGGCGTAGGAAATATCAATGTGCATTCTATGTAAACAAATACTACATTCTATCTATCACATGTCTATTCGCATTCTACGTTATTAAGAATGTTCTTATGAATCTTTCTCTTTATTCAATCGCACACGTCACAACAGGCAAGAGTGGCGCTCGTATGTGCAACAGACAAAGGATGACATGAACCCACGCACTTTGCCATATGAATGTGAAATTAGCAGTGCTACAATCTGCAACCCTTCTCCAAACCCCTAGTTTCAATCGCTCGTTTTAATGAATTCCTCATTGGATTTGGCCACAACATTGTTTCGCTTCATCTTCCTCCGAGATAATTAGATTTTCTTTTAATTAATTTATACCTGCTTATATTCAATAGCAATTTTTTTTCAATGTCTATGAGATTGAGCTTCTTCTTCTTCTTCTTTTCTTCTCGCCTGCACCACCTCGATCGGTGAAGCGGAGGCGGATGCTGCCGCGAGCACCGGGCGGGCCGAGGAGGAAGGCGCCGCCGCCGCCGTCTTCGGTGTCCACTTCTGCCGGCGGCGACGAGAGCGGCGATTCGGCGCCGGCGCCAAAGTTTTGGGCGCCGGCGCCAGAGCCACGCTCACGATACTGATCGAAGAGCGCCGAAGTGGACGCGTGGCGGTCGAGAAGAATGGAGGCAGTAGTGATGCACTTTGAGTCGGATTCGCCCGAGCGAATGAAACAGGTGGCGCCAGCGTCCAGTGGGAAGACCACCTGGAGAAAAGGGAGAGAGAGAGGGAGAGAGAGGGAGAGAGAGAGAGCTAGTAGAGAGAAGCAGACAAAATAGAGAGAGAGTAGGAAAAAGCAGAGAAAGAAGAGAGAGAGACAAAATATATTCATTCATAACATGGTGACATTAATTGTAAGCCATTTTCGAACTGGAAGGCTGATACCGGTGGTTTAATGCATGAGTGAATGAATTTAATGAGTTATTGCTAGTATTGCTAGTAGATTGATTGTTCCAACACTCTATTTATAATAATATAAATATTCTCACGTTCGACGCGTCCGACGTCGACGGCAGCGAGACGGCCGAGTGGTAGATGACGGGCGCGGCTGCTGCTGCTGCGCAAGTTGAACAAGTTATGTATATAGCACGATAATAGTAATAAATGGTATTTCTGATTTGATTTGCAATCGCCAACAAATATCTATCCATTTCGACCATATGTAATTGGACGTCTCACGATATAGCCATCTCGAAACTGTCTAGTATATTTTTGTTCAAAACATAAATTTCATGCTTATTAGTAAAATTTCTATTTAAAAAAAAAGAAAAGATACCATAATCTTGCTTGCTTCGCTCAAGTCGCGATGGCGAGCCGATGAAGATGGACGTGGCCGAGAGGGCGCGTCGTTGCTGCACAGCATCCTCGTCGACCTGATGACGTAACACTGGCACGCGATGCACGTCGACCGTGACACGCTCGTATGCGGAGTGACGCTTCTATTTTTATTTATTTATTTATTTTATATTAATGTTTAATATTCACATGCCAACAATTGGAATTTTTTTTTGCTCGTTAACAGGTATGTATTATTGCAAAATAAATTATTTGCTTAAAAATGCCGATGTATGTACATAGTATATGAATAAATGTTGATGCAAGTGTGCCAGAAATTACATACTACATCGTTTAGGCAACCCAAATGAGATATATTTGAATAATAGCATGCAATAGCACTGCCTCAATTGTGCGATTTTGAAAATTGTACCGTAATATTGCCTCTGCACGCCGACTCCTCTGACGGCATGTCGATGGCGCGTTCGTTTGAAGGAATCGCGTGGATCTAAAGAGAACATTGAAATTAGTTTAAAAAAAGTTTTCGAATAGATCGACTATTGTAGCCACAATTGCCGCCGGAAGTTCGTTTGCCTACGTGCATTTGAACTACAGTAACCCAAATCAATGTACAGTAAACCCGTTTGATTCATCAGAGCAACTACAGTAAACTCAATGTGATGACTACTTTAAATCAGTATGTTTAGTAGAGATTGTCCACCCAATTTGACTACAGCAACCTCGATGTATACTGCAATTATTATGACTACTGTAGTCAACCGGAATACTGAAATTCCGTTTGTCTACCTGAATTCGCGTCGCTCCATCCGCCGCCGCCTCGTTGTCTTCTCGGTCCTCGAAGGGCGCGCGCTTCCTCAGTGTCGCCGGCGCCAATGGCGGCGGTGACGTCTGGATCCGATCGATACGCCACATCTTGCCGTTCCGCTTCGCGGCGCGCTCCTCATCTGCCGCAGTAGTACCACGCGTCGCGGTCTGCGTCTCGGCGAGACTCGCCTGCTTCTCAAGCGGATGCTCGACGCGCCAGCTGCCACGCGCCGAGGAGGACCGGAAATTAGAAGAAAAAAAATGGTTTTTATAAAATCTTTGAAAGTTAGACATGTTAAAAAAAATTATATTTTTTGAAAAAAAAAAAGAATTTTTCCATTTTATTTCTAAAGATTTAGCAAGAAAATAATTAGAAAAAAAACTTTACATACCTCGATGACGTGCTGCTTCGCTTTCGCTGTATTTCTTCGGCTTCCAGATGCTCCTTGCTTTCCTTCACGCCCTTTGTCTTCTTCTTCTTGACATCTTTCATCGTCTGCTTCTCTCCACCATTCTCTTGCTCTCTCGCTCGCTCTGCCTCGAGGAGTCGGATGACGTTGCTGCTTGCGGCGTCATCGGCGAGCAGCGTGCGAGCGGAAGTCGCGAGCGACGTCCTCGACGAAGAGCGCGCAGGCGAATACGTCCTTTAGAGAGAATACTATATATATATATATATATATATATATATATATATATATATATCTTATTTTTCTTCCAGTTATCCATAGGAAATTATCTTTGCTTATTGTATTAAAGATTTTTCAGCAAGTAAAATATCAGTTATTCCTAATTTCAAATGATTATATTTTTTTAGTAATGCAAATATTATTTCAAATCATTACAGATTAGCCAGACGAATGACGAGGAGAAAATTGTCTTGTCTCGCTCCGACCAATAAGCACTATTTATATTTTTTTTATTATTACCTCTTTATTCACAATGTTTTTGTTGGTAGTAGCGTGTGTAAGCATATTTTTTTATATTGTTAAAAAAAATACTTGGAATTGGTGGACAAGTAAGAAAACAATAATAACTTACTTCATGAAGAATGACGATGAGTCCGGCGTGTAGGTGGCGATGGATGCGAGACTTCTCTGATCGGCGATGCTGCTACTTCCTTCATCGTCATCCGGAGCAACGACGCGCCGTTGCAACTTCTCGTAGTCGTCAATCTCCGTGAGCAGATCGGACGCCCAGTCAGCAGGCGCCTCCTTCTTCTTCTTCTTTTCTCCTCCTTCACATGCATAAGTGTTGTTTTTATTTGTAAAAATTCTTTAAAAAAAGGAATTTATGTGATAATTATTTAATTTTTTTTGAAAAAAAAAACTTACTGAAGAGAAGATATAGTAAAATGGTACATTAATGAAAATTAAACAACTAAAATAAAAATAAAAAAAAATAATAAAATATGACCTGACTGCTGCTGTTGCTGCTCGACATGCTTTGTTGTCGGCTTGCTGAAGATGTCCTCGACGGAGATGGCGCTCGGTGGAAGGCTTGCGACCTCACTCGCCACTTGACGCTCTGAGACTTGGCTCCGAGGACGTCGTACCTTAAGGGTTTAACAAAATCACGTTTCAATTCGCGCCTTTTGGCCTGAGAATTTTCTTTAAAAAAACCTTCAAAGAACGAGAGAGAGAATAAATGAAAATAAATATGTACCTCTCGCTCCAGCGTCCTCGGCTGCCACTTGTCGACGTCGAATCGTGACGTCGCCGAAGACGAGCACGCCGATGCGGCCGGCGTCTGGAAGATGTCGTCGACCGAGATCTCCGCTGCGGGGATGTCGACAACAAGGAGGCGCGAGTCACCGAGGAGCGACGGCGAGACGACGAGGCGTGCCTCGCGACCATCCTCAGCAACGCCGCCGCCGCCGCTCTCCGTGATGCCCAAGGGCTCTTCGGGCTTCAATACACGTTTGAATTCGCGCCCTTTTCCCTGATACAAGGGCGAGAGGGAATGTGTTTTAGAGAAGAAGCCCAATACAATTTTATGGAAAATTAAAATATATTATGGCAGAATTTCGTCTTATTTTTAGGGAGATAATTTCAACTAACAAAATATAGATTATCTTAACGTACAAGGAAACCCGTGGAAAAAGTAGAATTTGTCCACTCATTTCTAAATTGAATGGGGACCTGACAACTGCAAACATACAAGCATATTATCCTTTTGCCGTCGTGGAGGCGCAACCGGCACGTCATCATCGCCGGGAGGCGCTGGGAAGGTGAGGCGAGGTGGTGGACGACGCTGCTCTTCGCGCGGCGATGTCGCAAGCGAGATGTTCACATCAAACTCTTCATCGCCGTCGTCAGTGCCTTGTGACGTTTCGAGAATCGTTGTTGTGTTAGATTCGGGTGAAGACGATGAGATGACATCAGCACCGAGTGAAGCGTCATTCTTAATATCACGGCCGTTCAGACGTGTTGAGAGTTCGTGGCTCATATTGCCTTGAGCTTCAGCACTTTCCAGTTCGCTTGCTCGACGTAGCGAAATCTCCTGAGTCGCCCGTCGCGAAGAACGTCGCCGTGCTACCGGCTTCGGCGGTGGCGGCGGTTCTGGCGACACTATGCGGTCATCGGCTTCTGACGAGATTCCGCTTTCGATCTTCTGACTTTGCTCGAGTTCAGTAGAGTAGATCAGCTCCTTGACTTCAACCGCCGGTGTTCTTTCGATTCTCACTGTTTCGGTCGGAGGCACCTCCTTCGTCTTCGGAGCTTCAAATATCTCATCCACAGTGATGTCTGACGGCGGAAGGTCGCTGCTTCTTGCATGAGGCCGTTCTTGCACCACGTGAACGGATCGCGTTTGCTCCTTCACTATGGTCTTCGGCTCAAATTTGGAGATGTCAATCCGAGATGCCGATGATGATTCATTTTCACCAATGCCACTGAAGACGTCGTCCAAGTTAATGCTGACAACGGATTTCTTCTTTGGAACTTCTTCAGGGACATTCTCCGCAGTGCTCTGGCTGCTTGCGCTCGAATGACGCTTCAGCCTGTACTCGGTGATGACTGTTCGCGTTGTGCTGTTCGGGCTCGATGAAGAGCGAATTCGTAAACCTTCTCCGTAGCTATATCCCTCGTCGGCACCCGGCGACAGCTCACTGGACAGGATGCCTGTTTCGTTCATTTGTGATGCTATCGAGATTTCGATGGCAACTCGGGAGTCATCGGAACTTTCTGGCAGATCAGCTTCCTCGACGACTTCAGGTATGGAAATCGGAGAAACTGGCATCGACACGTCATCGTTATTTCGTTTGTTGTCAGGATTGAAGATTTTATCTATGGTAACTGAGGAGTCCTCCGGAAGCATTACAGGCCTTCTCGTTTTGTCGATAATTTTATTTTCTTTGACGATGTACTTTGGCTGCCATCGTAAGTCATCTTCACTAGCTCGCTTCGATCCAGATGCATCTACTCCTCTGAAGATTTCTTCTACATTGATTCCTTCGTTCCTATCCGCAGGCGTATCAGCGAGAAGAACGACTCCGTCCAGGTCTCTAGAAGAGAGGCGCTCTGCTCTGCCAGCTTCAATGTTGTCTGCATCCTCAACGACAACGACTGCCGCTCGCCTTCGCCAGTCCGGCCGATCAGGTATGGAGCGGTCAAACGGCAACGTTGACGTCGACTCCTTTCGAAGCGTGTCCACAGAATCTTTCCGAGATGTTGAGAAGATGTCTCCAACTGAAATGTTCGAGGCCGGCAATGTGAACTGTACGGAAGACTTGCGCTCTACAACCTCCGCTGTGTTGACAACCTCACGCTCAATAGAGCGCGGCTGCCATCTGGATTCGTCAATCTTTGAATGTGATGTTGGATTCATATCGCTCGAGACGCCGTTGAAGACTTCGTCGATATCGAATGACTGTTGGGCAGTGAGTTCGGTCCGGCAGCAGGAAGATGTTGGTACGGTTATGGTCGCACGAGCGTGGTCTAGTTCTTTATGCATGCTATATGTAGAGGCTTCAGTGACGGCTTGCTGTAGTAAAATATCAACTTGGAATTCTTGGGCTTCGATGTACTCGCCTTTTCGTCGCTCCCTATTTAGTAGCTGCCCATCCGAGTCGTCATCTTCAGTCATGGAGTGCTTGAGCTCGCTTGACTCTGAAAAGAGGCGCTCACGCCTGTTCTTGTTGAAGACGTCGTCGATGTCGATGTCGCATGGGTCGACAACAAGCAGAGCACGTTCGTTTTCTTGCTCCTTCTGCCTCAGGCGAGCCTCGTCGCGTTGCAAGAAAAGCTGCGTACGCGACGGGTCGCATGCGGCGCACAGGCACGGCCGGCGCACTGGCGCGTCGTCCATGTGATCGAAGACGAGCTCGAACAGTTCATCGTCGCTAAGGCCGAGCAGAAAAGCACTTGCAGCCTCGCTCGGCTTCTCGTCATACGAGACGACGAGTCGCTTCTTGTCGCCTTCAAAGATCTCCTCAAGACTTATGTGAACAGGATCGACGACATGCAAGCTTCGTTTGCGTTCTTCAGATACCACATTGCCGTCGGTCTTTTCAAGTGTAGCAGGCGTACGTGTCGGATCGCACGCTGAGCAGCGACAGATGTCCGTGTCGTTCGTCGGCTCACGGTGACGCTCGTCGAAGACTCGTTCGAGGATGCTGTCGTTGTCGCTCGATCGATCGACATCGACGTCACTCCTCCCCGCTCGCTCCTCTTCCTCCGTCGTCGCCTCTCGAACGACGCCTGCGCGCAGTCGCTGTCGCACATCATCTGGTGGAGCCTTCTCATGCGGCCGGGAGAAGAGCTCGTGGATGGGCAGGAAGGACTGCTTCCGCGTGGCGGTCGGCGACGACGGCGGTGTCGTGGCGACGTGTGGCGTCAACTCGACGACACGTTCGGCGATCTTGCTCGTCAGCATCGTGCTTGTGTCTCGTGTTGATGTCTCGACCATTGATCGGTTAGCCGTGGATATCGAGCGACTTTCTTCGAGAATGACCCCGTGCGCATGTGGGTTGTCCAGCACTGCAAAAACCTCTTCGATCGACACGTGCTCAGCTGCAGAGGAGGTCGACGGTACACGCGCCGACTGTGGCTGGCTCGAGTACAGTGCGGCGACCTCGGGCGGAAGCACAAAGTCATCTTCCTCCTCCAGATAGTCATTCTCTCCTCGTCGTTGTGGTGACGAACTCTCTGCGGGATAGTAGTAGTAGTCATCGGTGGTGACGTCACTTCGTCGGATGCCAGCAAAGATGTCGTCGAGTGAAATGGACGCGTTAAAGACGAGATCATGCGACGTTGATGAGCTGAAGATATCCTCCAGAGTGACGGACGAATCTATGATGACCTGCAAGTATTTTTTTTTCACGTTGTTTCCATTGTGATCCCAGTTAGCTTTGCTTTTTTTTTAGTAATTGTCCTGTTGCATACTTTGTTTCATCATAACACGCTTCATAGTATTCCATTCCTCGAGAATATAAATGTTTCATTTTATCGCATATCATGGTCCCTTTGTACCTCCTTGTGCTGCTCAACCTTGTTCGTCTCGGCGGCGAGTGCGTAAGGGTCCTGGAAAGTCGGTGTGCTCGTTGTGACGGCGCGGCTGCTTTCTGCTTCAGCAGCGAGTTCGTCTGCGCACGCCGACAGTCTAAAGGCAGAAAGGAATGATTCATTTTACTTATCGTTTGAACGCTCTTGAAAATTGAATATGGTTGAAAATAAATCTCGACACCATGGACTATCATTGCAGCTGTCAATTAATAGTCATTGTTTTGCTAGATATCAGAGCATCATTAATTTTAACCATTCTTTTTAGTTAAGCCGAAGTAAAGTTTTTAACGTTGAAAAAAAATAAGACAAATTTTGAAAATATCACCAATTTTGTTCGGTACAGTTGATCGAAATGGAACATTAATGCGCATGCCTACAAAGGCAGCGAAATGGAAGAATCTGAACACCTCCTCGACTCCTGTTCCATGTGCTCAATCTTGTTGACAATCTCGGCGACGAGCGACGGGCGGCGTGATGCCTCGCGCCGTGCCTCTTCCTCTTCCTTCGCGGCTGCCTCAGTAGCTGAGCCGGCCGGCGCTGTCGTCTTGCGCTTCGGCTTTGGCGGCACCATCGGAAAAAGAGAGTTACTATTTTCATGATATACTTTTGTATTTGTTCCTATTAAATACATATTTTCATTCTGAATAATATAAGTGAATATTGAATTCGCCGCCTTTTTGCGTGACAGAAGGCGATTACAAAGGCCAGAAAATGCGGGAGAAAAATTTTTTGAAATGCGTGGCAGCTTTTACAAAAGAATGCAAGTTTGATTAGCCATGAATGGCACCTTGATCGAACCTTGAACGCCTCGATCCAGTTGATGCCGTAGTCGAGGCGGTCGGAGGGCGCGCGTGCACGCGAGCGTGGCGTCGTCGGCGTCGTCGGTGACGGCTCGTCGTCGCCAGGTGCGGCAAGGAGCTGCTGCTGCTGATGACGTGGCTGCTCTGACCCGTCCGATCTCGGACGCGTATCGCGCGTCGGCGACGAGAGAAGAAGACGGAAGTAGTCGGCGTCCATGCCACCAGATGCAGTCAGCGTCGTCGGACGAGGCGGCGACTTGGTGGTCAATGATTGCTCTTAAACATGAAGAATTTCTGTTTATTTACAAAATCACATGAAAAAATGTTTATGCAAACAAGTTGGCGTCAAGGCGCGCAGCGCGCTGACGCTATTTTGGTTTTTAAGAATTGAGAATAGGTAGCATTTGATTAATGCCTTTCTCTTTCTCTGATTGCATCTAATTGTATACCATGGCAAAGGCTCGACAGACCGGAGAATTCAATACCATTTTCCATTATATAAACTGGTTGCTCCATTGAAACCACCATGTATACTGATTGTGACGAGTAATGATTTCTTTCTGCCAATAAGAGTGATAAAAAAAGTTTTTTTTAATGTCATCATAGATGAATACATTTACTAACGAATTATGTAGGATTGAAAAAATATTTGAAAAAAGACAGATAAAGACTGCAAAAAGAATAAATACCATGTTCGACGCTTGACTGTCGAGACTTCTTCGTGGCCGGCGGCAGCGATGACTGCTGCCAAGACGCAGTCTCATCGATGGTCGACAGATCGAGATCGGCGATAGTGGGCGCGGCGCTGCGGCGACCTGCGACTCCGCCGCCGCTCGCGCCAAAGGAAGCGTCCCCCGCCATCGCCGCCGGCACCGCCGCCAACGAGGCGTCGCCGGTCTCCTGAACCATCTTAAGCTGTCATTAAAACACAATTTTTTCTCTCTAACAATATAGCACATGCTCTATCAATGCCGTGTGGGGCAAAAAGGCGCGAATTCAAAACTGATTTTTTTTTCTCCGGCAAAAGGCGCGAATTCAAAACTGAGTTTTTTCTCTCCGGCAAAAAGGCGCGAATTCAATTTTTTGGCTCTCCGGCAAAAAGGCACGAATTCAAATTTTTGGCTCTCAGGCAAAATGGCGCCAATTCAAAAGTCATTTTTAAGGACCCTTTCAAAGAACGGTGTTCTACTGACCGCGCACGCCGAGCACGCACATCGTCGCTCGTCGTCCGCGTCGCCAGCTGCTTCGGTCGCGGCGAAAACGGCCGCGAACGCCTCGTCCGAGAGGAGGCGTGCGCGCGCGAGCACCCGAACACAGACTCGCTCACGCGGCGCGATGCAAGACTCGACTGCCGATGCGGCGGGCGCGCGCGTTACGTGCACCTGTGAAAGCGTCTTTTGTTTGTAAATCAATCTTTACATATCTTATAGTTTTTACTAACAATAAATTTAAAATAATAAAGAAAAATCCAACGTAACTTTGAAAAAGATTATATGCAATTGTATAGAGAATTTTACAAGAGCATAAATATTTAAAACATTAAAAGAATAATTCTCTTTTTTTAAATGAAATTTGTATTTTTCCTAATTGAACATTTTATAAAAAAAAAATTATAATTATAATAAGTTTCTCGAAAAGAAAACGTACAGACAGAAGGGAAAATCAATCAATACCTCATCAGCGAGCTCATAGATGCGCTCGCGAATTGTGACAGCCGACGACGAGGAGGTGGAGGAGGAGTTGGTCGACGATACTGCTGAGGTGGCCATCATGAGTCGGACGAGCCACGCGGTCGCTGGCGCACTCGGAGGGACGGTGTACGGTAGCGTCAGCACTAGAATTAGATCGGCGAGCGACAGCGACGATGGCGGAGGCGGAGGAGGCGGTGGTGGTGGAGAAGGTGGAGGCGCGACCGCGTCCTCGATGGAAGTACACCTTGAAGATGACGACATCATGGTGGCCGATTGGTTGTGTGGTAGGGATTAGAAGCGCAACATTGCGGGTTCGACGCC
>CALZFC010000032.1:785000-905000 GCA_945643635.1 Allodiplogaster sudhausi | reverse complement strand
GAGGGACAGGGCACAAAAAATGGGAAACCACAATCGGAATGGTACGTCATCGCCTGCTAAAGTACACATGTGAAAGGTGGATTGCAATTGGGGGAATAAAGAAGAAACTATGAGATACATAAAATATTATTAGGTAAAAAAAATAATATTAATTTGTTTATTATGTAATTATGAGTCATAAAATATATAAAAAAACTTTTACTTTTTAATAATATTAATTTAATGTAGCTTACAAAGTAGCCTTGACCGGAGCATTTCGGGTAATTTATGCGAGAATGCACGCAAAACGTTCTTAACTGGTGAAAGAAGAAGAAGAAGAAGAAAAATCTTTTCATAGACTGACTCCCACGCTACGACGAACGCAGGCTTCTCTAATCAGCCTCGTCTGGAGCTGCTCAGCTCTCTCTCTCTCTCTCTCTCTCTCTCTCTCTCTTATGTGTCTCTGTCTCGCTCTCTCCCTCTCTATGTCTTTCTCTCTCGCTCTCTCTCTCTAAGCTTCCTTTCTCTCTCAGGTCGCCCTCTTTGACTCCCTAACTCAAAGTCACTCTCCCCTCCTCTCTCCAAGCTCATCCCAATCTCTCCGTCTTTCCCGTGTTCTCTTCTCTTTCCCTCTCCCTATATTTAAGTATAGTCAACGTGCTATACAACAAACAAGCATTTTCTCTAATTATGAAATCACTTCTAACAATAAGTTCAAAATACCTGACTGATTTAATAGTTAGGATAGATTAATAGCTGGATATAAATAGTTCAAGCGTTGGTTAGGTCCGGTTGTGTAAGCGACACAGATGTTTTATGACCTAACGTCAACTTCGTAGCGGGATGAGAGTGGGAGAGAGAGAGAGAAGTCAAGGAGAGAGAAAGAGAATAACAAGGGAGAAAGCAAGCAAGAGAGGGAGGGAGGGAGAGAGATCGAGAGAGAGAGAGAGGGAGGGAAAATAGAGAAGGATAGAAAAAGGGCCGAGAGAGAGAGAGAGATCGAGAGAGAGAGAGGAGATGGAGTGCGAGCGCTGTCAATGAAGATGGTCTCGCCAGCGGAATGAGGGGCGACCTGTGACGACGGCTTGTAAATGAATAAAATCGAATAAAATTTAGGAAAAACTTTTTGCTGGCAACATGCCAATTACGAGCAGCGGCCTATCCTAAAAAAAAATCATATCAGGCTCTATAGCTACTACTACATATATGTATGTATATTATTTTCAGTGCTCCGCTGCCGTAAAAGGCCCTTCAGAGCTGATTGTGAGTGAGAATCAACTGCGAAGACAGAAAGAGACGGGTGCAGAACAACAGAAAGGCAACAACGAACATAACAACTTCAATAACAGTCTCATTTCAAGTGTCAACGAGTGTTCTTTGGTTATTGTGAAGTAGTAAGTATATATATATACTATGTATAAACAATGTTTGTAGTACGTATGTAGGTATACATATGTACATACATACATACATACATATATGTTTGTAGTATGGCGATATGTTTGTCTAACATCTTGACAAACATGTTATGGCAAGCCATGACTCTCTGACTCTGACTCGGCACCTACAATCCGCTTATAGACTAGATCAAGTTGCTTTCCAGCTGGCAGAAAGATAAATACATAAGATTATATAAAAGATAACTAGGAATACGTGTATAGGCGATTCAGGCTAACGGAAACGCTCAAAAGAAAACAACATCTGTGTGAGACAACGCGCGGATACGAGCAAATCCATCCTAAGCCGCAACTCACGTGAAGATTGAGATTAGATTTAGCTGAAAATTTCTCCTTTCTCAGAAGCAGAAACTGCGACCGAAAAATTTGTTATTGGAAAGATAAACAAAGCAGGAAATATAGAAAAGAAGCACAATGTGGGCAGTAAGAACAGCGAGCGAGAGAGAGAGAGAGATAGAGAAAGAGAGAAAGAGAGAGAGAGAAAGAGAGGGAGAACGAGTAAGAGACAGAGAGACAGAGAGAGAGAGAGAGAGAGAGAGAAAGAGTGAAAGAGTTGGAAGGAAAAAAAAGATAAAGCTATGAGTTCCGGGGGGCTGGAAGTAATCATCTGCTCGGGAATCTACGCTAAACTGGCAGGATAGGCAGGCCTGCTGAAGAGAATCCTCATCGCTTTCTCTCTCTCTCTCTCTGTCATTCTCTCCCTCTTCCTCTCTCACTCTCTCTCTCTCGCCGCTGTTTCTCGAAAAAATTTCTCTTGCTCCTTCTCTCTTCATTTATTTCTCACTCCCTTTTCGCACTTTCTCTCTTTCACTCTTTCTTTCTCTCTCGCTCTCTCTCATCTCTCTCCTATCTCTCTCTCGCTCTCTTTCATCTCTCTCCTCTCTCTCTCGCTCTCCCTCTCTCTTCTCTCTCTCTGTCTCGTTCTCTCTCTCATTTTCTGTCAACTCTCTCTCTCTTTCTCTCTCTCCTACTTATTCGCGCACAGATGATGACAGCATACGGCAACGGGCCGGTCGGTAGTGGTAACAAGCGTGATCAGGTGCCAACGAAAAATCCAGTTCAATCTCACTCGTGATCCGTATCTCTCTCTCTCTCTCTCTCTCTCTCTCTCTCTCTCTTTCTCCCTCCCTCTATATCTCTTTCTCTCTCTTTCTCTCCCTCTCACTTTTTCACTATCTCTCGCTCCCTCTCTCTTCATCTCTCTCTTTCTCTCTTTTTATCTCTCTCTCTATCTCTCTCCCTCTTGGTCGTACACAGTCCCTCGTCGTAGATAGGGGATCTCTCGGCATCTCTCTTCTTTCTTTCACTTTCCTTCTCTCGTTCTTTAAAAAAGGATCAAGTGAGCCGATGCGAATTGTGCATAACAGCCAGAAAGTTCGGTCTATAAAATCATCAGACAGTAAAAGCTCTTTCGCTTCCTTGATCTCTTTCACCCTTACTTTATTTCACGCTCAGTCTATCTCTCTCTCTCTCTATCTCCCTCTTTGTCTCTTTCCCCTCTCCCTCTCTCTCTCTCTCTATCCTTCTCTATCTCCTTCTTCTTTCTCGATAGAATTACTGCCATAAAGTGCACATAACAACACTGATGCGGAAAGTCAGGAAATATGTTGGAATGTGTGAAAGGCAGAACGAGAACAAAGCGAGAGAAAAGTGTACTTCATTGAGATACGCATAAAAAGTAGTATGTTTTAAAATGGCGATAATTCGAAAAATTAAACGATTTTTTTTTTAAATAAAAGTTACATACATACATTGGTATACTGATTGTGAATCATTTGCAACAAAAAACAATTAGAAGACAAGCAAGTAATAGAAAGAAAATAATAGCAAAATAAGCACTTAAATGAAAAAATTCGAGGTCAGAACATCATGCATCTTTACCAAGGGTGATCCCTGACATGGTTGTTTGCGCTGTTTGCCGACGAACACTCTGTGTTGCCAGTCGTTCTTAGAGTCGCATCGTTTCTAGTGTGTTAGCGAGAGAGAGAGAAAGAGAGAGGTAGCAATAGAGAGAGAGAGAAAGGGAGAGAGAGAGAAAGAGAGAGATAGCGAGAGAGAGAGAGAAAGGGAGAGAGAGAAACAGATAAAAAAACGAGACAGTCATAGAGCAATAGAGAGAGAGAGACGCAGATGGGTAGAGACGGAGGTTGTTGCTGCATAGGTTTAGGGCACAGCATGCTTCAATTGTCAAAGACTTTGGTGCGCGGTATTTGTATGGCATCACGTGGAAAAAAAACATACAAAGCAATTCGGCGATTCGTTCAGCGAATAGGAGAATTCCTAGAGAGAGGGAAAGAGAGAGACAGAGAGTCAAAGAGAGATTGAGAGTCAAAGAGAGATTGAGAGTCAAAGAGAGATTGAGAGTCAAAGAGAGATTGAGAGTCAACAAGAGAAATAGAATGAGAATATTGACCCAGAGAATGGCGAGATAGAAAGTGATGAGAAATAGAGAAAGAGTGCAAGTAATAGAGAAAAGGAAGGAAAGAGAGAGAGAGAAAGAGAGAGAGAGAAAGAGAGAGAGAGAGAGAGAGAGAGAGAGTGAGAGATAGAGATAGAGAGAAAGAGAAAGAAAGATGGACAGAGAATGGTGACAGAGAGAAGGGTGAGATAGAGAATAATGCGAAATGGGAAAAAAGTGCAATTAATTGAGAGAAAGAGAGAGAAAGAGAGAGAGAGATAGAAAGATATTCCTACTGAATGAGCCCATGTAAATATGTAGAGTTCATCCATGAACTGCATAAATATGCATTCCGCAAAAGGCATTAAAAGACACCTTCTCACCCGTGCAAAATCCGTGCTCTAATCCACCTTGCAAATAAATAATTCAGCAAGAAATGAGAATAGAATGTGCGGAATAGGTGAGCTGAGCAAAGATTGAGCAAAACAAGGAACCACTTTCTCTCTCTCTCTTTCTCTCTCTCTCTCTCGTTTCTTTCTCTCTTTCTTTTTCTCTCTCGTTTCTCTCTCTTTCTTTTTCTCTCTCTCTCTCTCTTTCTCTCTCTCTTTCTCTCTATTGCTCTCTCTCTTGCTCTCTCTCTTGCTCTCTCTCTCTCTCTCTCTCTCTCTCTCTTTCTCTCTCTCTTTCTCTCTCTCTCTCTTTCTCTCTCTCTTTCTCTCTCTCTCACGCTCTCTCTCTCTCTCTGTCTTTTCTCTCTCTTTCTCTCTCTCTCTTCCTTCTCTTTCTCTCTCTTTCTCTCTCTCTTTCTCTTTCTCTCACCCCCTCTTTCTTTCTCTCTCGCTCTTTCTCTCTCTCCTTTTTATAATGTAAAAGATAAGAACACCGCGCTTTTCGTGGGAGCAAGAAGCCTCAAGAGTGCGAACGGGAAATACGATAATGCTGATATGAAAAAAATATTCCGATATTTCGGTTCTCATTCTTCTAGGGCATCGTGGAAAAATTCAATAAAAACTGCCACAAAAAAACAATGCTTTTAAACGAATTCAAGTGACCATTAACGAGATTAATTATTTAAAAAAACATTAGATAGAGTACCAGAGGCTGATCAGATTTAATTAAATAATATAATTAATTAATATTGAATAAAAGCAGAAAATAGCGATGACGTCAGTCTCCGTTTCCAACACGGAGCACAAATAAAGAAAGCGTTGCGTGATCGGTGTCTCTTTTAAACTAAAAGAAAAGAGAGAGAGAGAGAGAGAGAGAGAGTGAGAGAGAGGGAGCGAGAGAGAGATAACGATGGCGAGAGAGATAAAGATAGAGAGCGAGAGAGAGAGAGAAACAGAGAGAGAGAGGGACAGAGAGAGAGAGACGGACAGAGAGAGAGGGAGCAGAGGCGCCAAACGACTCCTCTTGCCTATCTCCGACACACTGAAGGTCACACCGAGTTCGAGCGCTCGAGTCGTTTTTCTCTTTCTTTCTTTCTTTGAAATCTTACTCTATCTCTTTACTTTACTTACTTACTTTATTTACGGCATGAATAAGTCAGCACGTGGTAAAAACAGTATAGCATGAATTATTATGAGAAGAATGGGAAGTGAATGCAAGATAACATAAGTAAAATAATATGGTATTACCTAAGGGCGAGGGAGAATATTGGGGGAAGATAGCTGATTGGGGATGGAGCAAGTTCTAGCAATGGAGTTAAATAATTTAGCGGACCTGATAAAAAAGGAATGGAGGCGTATGTTGGACCTAGACAAGGGATAAAACAAATGAAAGGATAAGCCACGAGTGCGAGAATTGCGAAGATGGAAGTGGTGAGGGGACCGGGAAGATATCTTACGGTGGCCAAAAATGAGGCGACGGGTGAGCGTAAAGTCCTTATCCTCGCGCCGCGAACGGAGGGAGGGGAGGCCAAGCGATAGATTGCGTTCCTCGCTGGGAGGGAGGATTGAGGTTGAGGAATAAGAGAGACAGCGGCGATAAATAAGCCGAGTTACATAATTTTGGACCTTTTCAAGAGCGCGAATATCTTTGAGAAGGCGGGGGGAATAGACGGAGGTGCAATTTTCGAGAACAGAGCGGATGTAAATGGTGTATGCTGAGATAAGAATATCCTTATTGCGAGTGCGAAGGGCCCGAAAGATGGGATATGCTTTAGAGAGAGCCTTATTGGCAATAAGAGAGCAGTGGGGAGAGAAAGTAAGCTTAGAGTCAATAAGAATGCCAAGATCGCGAATAGAGTCGACAACTGGGAGAGGACGTCCATCGAGGATGTAGGAAAGAGAAGGATCGGGCTTACCAATATGGAGAACAGCACATTTATCAACGGCAAGGGGGAGCTGCCAAGTTTTGGCCCAATTATCAACAGAATTAATTGCAAGTTGCAAAGGAGATCGGGACTGTTTGTTACTAAAAGACTTAAAAATTTTCAAATCGTCAGCGAAACAACGAGCGATGCAGAGGTGTGGGGAAACAACTTGGGGGAGATCAGCTGTATAGAGCGTGAACAAGAGGGGACCTATAACAGTTCCCTGGGGGATACCGCTATGAACTGGTCGAGGAGAGGAGAGAGAACTTCCTACACGTACAACAAATGTTCGACCGGAAAGAAATTCAGAAATCCAACTAACTACTTTGGAGGGAAGGGAAAAGTGTTTAAGTTTGTGAATAAGCTTTGGGTGGCTAACACGGTCAAAAGCCTTACAATGATCGAAATAGACTACATCAGTGGATAAGCCATTGTGGAGGGAACTGGTCCAATGCTCAAGACAATCAAGAAGTTGAAATTCAATGGATCGGCGACGGCGAAAGCCATATTGCTCATCGGGGATGAGGTTGGACTCCTCACACCAGTTTAAGAGCTTACGACAAAGAAGCTTCTCAAATAAACGGGAGAACATGCATGTAATCGAAATGGGACGATAGTTGGAGGGATCGAAGAAGGGGGGTTTCTTTTTGATAGGAACAATGACAGAGCGTTTCCAAATAGACGGGATAGTACCAGTATTGTAAGAATAATTAAAAATATATTCTAAGGATTCGCTGATTGGAATACCTATTCTTTTAATGAAACTTATATTAAAGTTATCAGGGGTTCTGGAGTTTGAATTCGGCCAGGATTCTATAAGACGGAGTATATCATGCCTAGCAAATACAAGCAGGAAAGATGGAGAATGGGAAGGAGGGGGAGTGGTGATAGTGGGGAGGATGCCGTCGTCGGCGGTAAAGGATTGTGCAAAAGTTGAAGCTAAAAGTTCGGCCTTGTCGGTGTCAGAGAAACAGTCTGGAAGAGGGGGACGAGCAAGGGTATCAACCCCACGCGGTTTAACTGATGTGCGATTTCTAATAAAGCGATAAAAAAGGGACATGTTCTTAGAAAGGATAATGTGTTTCTCAACATTACGGGAATACTTATCTACAGCCTTGATGTAAAGGGAGTTTGCCCTAGAAAAATCGTCCTTAGTCTTCTGGGAGGGTTTTGAAACTGATAGTTGCCATAGGGAGAAACGTTTAATTTGGAGTCGTAAAATATGATCTGGGAGGCGAGAGCCATGGGGGCTGACACGCTTATACGGTACAAAAAGAGAATCAGCAATGTGAATGGCAGAGGAGAGTTGGTGGTACATGGATTCAACATCTGTGGTGGTGAAATGAGGGGAAGGGAAGCCTATATCAAGAAGAAATCTGTTGGCGGAAACATAATCAGCATTAGAATAATCTTTAATATAAGTAAAAGTGGGGCGAGCACAGGAAAGAGAAATATCAGCGTTAATAGCGGAGTGGTCAGAAGAGGAGAAAGGAGGGGAGACGCTCGTGTTGGTAACAAGACCGGGGGTGTTGCATAGTAAAAGATCTAAAAAGTGGTTGTTGCAAGTAGGTGCTGGGGTAAGCTGGACGAGTTGACAGGAGAGGGTGAAGTCGTAGAAGAGTTTGGACTGAGAAGAAATGGTTGGAAGGAGTGAAGAATTCCAAGAAAGATCAGGGAAATTAAAATCACCGGAGATAATGGATGGGTGAAGACATGTAGAGAGATCGCGAAGATTCTTAATGAGATCGGAATTAGGCCCGGCTAGACATGAGGGTGCGCGGTAAACTACAATAATGCGAATTGTGTGGGTATCAATAGAAAGATCTGCAGCTATCAGCTCGAAAGAATCTTTGATGGAAAGAGAAGATACAACCTTGGAAGATAAGGTGGAGTGGATTAGAATGGCAACGCCGCCTCCTTTTCTGCGAACTCTATCTTGGCGGAGAACTATGTAGGAAGGATTTCCAGAAAGAAGAAAACTATCAGGCACTTTGGAGGAAAGCCAGGTCTCGGTAATGCAGATAATGGAAAAGGAGTTGGACAAAGCGATAGAAAGTTCCGCAGTCTTATTAAGAATTGAGCGGGAGTTGAAAGAATAAAGGGAGAGCAGAGAAGCAGCGGTTGAAGAGGAAATAGGATGCCTGCGAGAGAGATCATTCAATAATGGAAGAGCGGCTGGGGTTGGGGGAAAGGAGAGTAAAGAGGGGTAATATATAATAAAAAAATACTAGCACCAAGTTGCACAAAAGATTTGGCAGAGTACAGCTCAAGGCGACCCGCCAGGTTTGTTCATCATGTTTCGTTCATAAGCAATGAAAAGTGGGCAGCAGCCGATAGATGCATCTTAGGTTCTGTTTAAATTATCTACTAAATTGATGAATTTGGATTATAATTGGGGTGCGTCGTGCATGCAATAAAAATAATATATAACGTATTTTCTCTATTAGTGCCCCCTCCTTTATTAGAACCCCCCTCTAATAGTACCCCCCTCTGATAAAGCCATTGAAATATAGAACCCCTTCCTCTAGTAGAACCCCCCCCCTCCAATAGTGCCCCCCTAACAGCCTAATATCTCAGCTTGAGACGTATCTCGAATGGATCCTGGAAGCATGGGAAGCTCTCCCCAAAGAACTGATTGCAAATTCATTCAAAATATGTGGTAAAATGGATATTCCAGTGATGATTCCGTTGAAGAAGAGCTATAATTCTTCGTTTTTGAGAATAAAGTGGTGTTATCAAACTTTTTGTCAGTCACATTGAAAAATAGTACCCCTCCCTCTAATAGAACACCTTCCTCTAATAGTGCCCCCCTCTCGCAAGGGTATTGAAAAATAGAACCCCCGGGGGTACTAATAGAGAAAATACGGTATTCGCAAGTCAATATCTAAAGATGAACATACATACATAGAACATACATCTCTTTCTCAGACAGCCAGAAATACCGCTTTTTTAATATATGTAGCTAAAAATGCAAACGACTGGTTGGGAAACAAGATACATAAATTTCGGTGTAAACTAAAATAACAAGTAGTTTTTTTTTGCTGTTACAATTTAACATACTGCGCTAAACACACAAAACAGTTGAAAAATGCAGATAAAAAAGATAAAAAATCTTTTTTTTGAATATGTTGAAATATCCGATTTAAATATTGAGAATATATTTGTCGATTATGATATGATGGCAAAAGGATATTCACAATAGCAAGAAAATATTCCTTTTTTAAATTAAATTTTTAACTTTGTCGAATTCCTTATAAGGTGAGAAGGATGCGGAAGGGACATACATTCATAGATATTACATTGAAGTCAGAATTTAGTCAAGAGTCGCATAGACATCACTAAATTGGATAATATAGAATAATACTATTTTTGGCGCTAAAGGGAACAGAAAAACAAAATGATAGAAGAGTAAGGAATGCATGTCGAGAACTCAAGTGGGGAAGTGCTTTATTGAGATTGAGAGAGATATGTATGTACCTAGAACGAAAGAGAGAGAGAGAGAGAGAGAGAGAGAGAGAGAGAGGGGGAGAGAGAGAGAGAGAGCGAAAGAGAGAGAGGAGAGAGGAAGCGAATGTGAGAGAGGGAGATGGATAGAGAGGGTGTCAGAGTTGGTGAGAGGGAGAGAGATATTAAGAGAGTTAGGAAAAGAGAGCGCAGAACAAGATTGGACTTTTTTTTCTTTCAAGAAGTCTCACGTGAAAGCTGACGACGACGAGTCATAAATATCATCTTCCCACACAGAATAGCACCATTTATAAGAAAATGGCAGCAGGGCCGCGGTTTCTGATGATTTACACAATTATTATATATGTAAATATATTTAATCAATTAAATATATATTTTAAAAACCAAAATTAAGGGAAAAAAATGAATAATCGTAAAGCTCGACGTTAAAAGGCACAGGAAAGGTAAAGGTTATGGTGATTAGCAGTGTCAAGATCACAGTTGTGAGCCGCGAATGGAAATCAACAAAGGAAGCGAGGAGGCTGCAGAGAGAACACTCTCATTGTCTGCTTACAAGTTGTAAAATACAACTTTGGGCTTCCTTGAGTCGCACGTTGGCAACGACGCCCTTTAGCAACACTGTCTAGGCAAGAATGGAGCAGCAATTTCAGACTTTGGAGACTCTATATTCCTCACTCTACACTCGTTCTCTGTCTCTCTCTCTCTGTCTCTCTCTCTCTCTGTAGGCTCGTTCTCTTTCTCTCTCGTTCTCTCACGTCTCTCGACTCTCTCACTTACATCCGCTTGCAATTAAAGGATCCCTTTTTAGGATGTGCAGAAGTGGTTGATAAGCAACTTCGCTAGATAATAGTATAATTGCAAAATAATCATACAGGCTAATTACCGAAATAATTTCTAGCCATTTTTCTATGGTTTGAAAGATGTTAACATATTAGCGAAAAGCTTGGATGAATAAATGATGTTGACCAAATGAATATGGCTGGACATTAGCGTCCTCCTTTCCCTAGGGAATCGCCCCTATCTCGCACGCACACCACATGAAGCGAAGCTAACACTCTCGCGTAGTAAATCCGCACTGCAAAATGCGCAGGACCGCTGCGTAAAGCCGGCGGAATTACAGAGAGATTTGTGTGAAAGTGTTGCTCGCTCTCTCTATTTCTGTACCTCTTTCTCTCTATCTCTGTCACTGTCTCAGTATCTCTCTCTCTTCTTCCTTTTTGTTTCTCTTGCTCTCTCTCTCTCTCTTTCTCTCTCTCGTTCATTCTTTTGGATTATCTGAAACTCTGCGCCGCCCGCTATCCGCTTGATTTAGCTCGAGGAATCTTGTGTTTTGTGTCTCTCTTCTCTATCAGCTGCAAACTCTCTCTTCTCAATCTCTCTCTCAATCTCTCTCACTTCTTTCTCTCTCTCTCTCTCGATCTCTTCTCTTTCTCTGTCTCTCTACTCACTCTCGCATTTACTGCAAAGGGCGTAACAAGTTTGCAATGTTGGCTGCGGAAAGAGTGAGTAGCACGAAAAAAACGTCTCAATCTCTTCGATGCAACATGCCAACTGGTATGTATGTATGTATGCATATACATACATAGAAGATAGAGCAGCCAGCCAGCCAGCCAGCCAATTTTCTTCTACTTCTCCAAAGCTTTCTCTAATCGGATGATCGAATAATCGGGACAAGAGAGCGGTTACTTGTATACTTGCTTGTATACTCTTCTTGTATCGGAAATGGTACACAAAAAACATACAGCTTCGTAAACTGTGATTGAGAGAAATGCAATGCAAATTGTGCGTTAGACGTTTTAAAACTCAACGGAAGCAACAACCACTGGCGTTGCGGACTTGCAGAACTATCGATTTATTTTACACATTATAGCACCTCCTTTCTTAAATAATTACATTTCAAAATTGCAAAAAAAAAGAGTTAAGAAATATTTGCCATATTCCTTTGCTGCAAAATTCACAGACCGAATGTTCCACACATAATGCCAAGGTGCACGCGTTTCAAGCGTAGGAGACCGAATAATTTTTGGAGTTGCAATTTAAACGCTATTTTTATGTACATTTTTGTCGTGGTAGTTTACTTTTTGTTCCACGGAGAGTCTGAAACAATTGTAATTCAGCCGGTCAACATACATACATATGTATGTACATATCATAGAGAGTGTTTCGGCAAGTCTCATACACCTCAAGCATCTGCAGCAATTTTTTTGAGTCTGGCTGTCTGAAAAAAAATATTCGTAAAATTTTGCTCGCTCGCCAAAAGGTTAATTGCAAGGAAATATTCGTAAAATACAATCGCGCGGTTTTCATGTCAGCCATGGAAGTCCGATGTGACACAGTGTGAGGAAGCAACAAGAAAAAAGGAATGTGACTTATACAGAAAGCATTCACAGACGTACACATTGGTGAGAGAGGAAAGGAGAGAGAAAGAGAGAGAGAGAGAGACAGAGAAAGAGGAAGGAATACACGCAATAAAAGGGGTGCTTTTCCTCCGCCGCTAAAGATTCCTTCTATACTGGAAGACGCAGATATGAAATTGTCAACGCCTATGGCTTCTTACTGGCAATTTGTTCTTCTCATTCGAGATGCATTCCTTTGCATGTCTGCTCCTCGATCTCTCGCTCTCCTTCTCTCTCCCCTCTCTCTCTCACTCTCTCTCTCTTTTGCTCTATCTGTCTGTCTCTCTCTCTTTCTCTCTCTCTTTCTCTTTCTCTCTCTTTCTCGATCGCTCTCTCTCGATCTCTCTTACTCTCTCTCTCTCTCTTTCTCGTTCTCTCGCTCAATTTATCACCTTCTCATGTTGATGACGAGCGCTCAAACATTCTCATCTGGCGTTCTACAATCTCTTCCCTCTTGCATTACTTTCACCGCCCGCTATTCTGTGTTTTTCTTTAGCTATTTTTTCGACTGGTCTCTCTCTCTCTCGCTCTCTTTTTCTCTCTCTCTCTCGCTCTCTTTCTCTCTCTCTCTTTGTCTCCCTCGTTATTTACATACCTAGTTTAATTACTCCAAACATCGTCTTGGTTTCACCTGCTGCCCCAACAGGTTTGACAACCATTCGAATCACATCAAGAATATAGAGCAGAAATTCAGTACGGCGAGATTTCGAGAGACTTTTTCATCTGTTTGCGCCTTCTTTCAATATGCGCTACAGATAAAGGGAGAGAAGAAAAAGAGACAGAGAGAGAAAGAAAGAGAGAGAGAGAGGGAGAGAGAGATGGAGAGAGGGAGGGAGAGAGAGAAAGGAAGAGAGAGAGACGAAGAAGATAGAGGGGGAAAGAGAGGGGAATTGGAGCCGGATAAATAACATTAAAAAAGGTATTTTTATTTTGAGCGTTATAGAAATACTGAAAATAGAATTCATGAGAGTGAGGAAAGATATGTAAGTATGTACAAAGGTCTATTTTATCGGTACATTTATTGATAAATAAATATATACAATATACCCGTATATATATTATAGATGTTCACTTATAAAAATGCATAGAAACAATTCTAATCGTTTAAATAACATGTTGCAACATTTGGCAGGCTCTAAGCTCAATTGGTACCCGCCACTTTTCTGCATCATGTTTTGTTAAAAAAAAATGAAAAAGAGCATCCTTCGTTGCGCGACTCTACCCGTGTAGACTTTTCTAAATTATCTACCAAATGAACATTGGCCAAAAAATACGTGCTTATGTACAATGTGGGAGGGTATGGCATGTAAAATGAGTTGAGAGATTTAAAATGAAGTTTAAATAAAAATATTTGTTAGTAAGCGATCTCAGTCAGCTGATTGTGAGAAGAGACACGATTGGCAAGCTCAATCTTAAGATGATCGAAGATTGTGTTCTCTTTTTCAGTCAGCCAGAATTATTGCTTTTGAAAGAAAAAAAGGGAAAAAAAGCTAACGATTGCTAGGGTAAGTTGATGCTAGGGAAAGTATGTGGCTTGCGATCAGAGGAACAATTTGAGAGAGCAAGAATCGAGAGGTAGAGGTTGTGAGAGAGCAAGACAGAAGGAAGTAATAGATCATGCGGGATCGAGAGAAAGGGAGTGCGAGAGAGTGAGAGTGATGGCGACAGAGACAGGGAGAGAGAGGGAGAGAGAGACAGCGAGAGAGAGACAAGAGAGAGAGAGAAATGGAACGAAACATGAGATATCGGTTGATCTTCGGCCGCGCGAAAGTGCGATTATTTGGTCCTTTCTGCGACTGCGCAGAAGATAAAATACTGCAGAAAAAAAACAGAGAGAGAGAGAAGAGAGAGAGAGAGAGAAGAGAGAGGAGCTACTTTTCTGCGAGAGAGAGAGAGAGAGAGAAAGAGAAGTTTCGTTCACGATCTTCTTCTTCAGAGAAAAGGGGTGTGTTGAGTGATCGGGCGTAATATGCATATTTGACCGGGTTCACGAGTACGACGGCAAATTTTCAAAACACCAACAATGAGCATCCTCATCATCCTGGTTGCGTTCCTCGCAGTAATCACGCTCTCGTCAGTCAACTACTTATGTATGTCCAAATTGAGGACGAACTTCGAAATTGGTGTTAACATTTATTTGAAATGGATATGTCCTCATTCTATTTTCAGCTTCTATTATTTCCGTAATAATTGCAAAATACCACCAGGTCTTATATACACAGTACACCCGATCGCTTACCACACCCACACATTTCGCTGAAGAAGATCGAAAATAAAAATACTCTCTCTCTCCCTCACTCTTGTAGTGGGTAGGCCCACTCTAGAAACCCCTGAGCCCACTCATTCCAATATGTAGTTCCATTGTATAGTGTCCCATTGCAGTTTAGTGGTTGTTTATGAGTATGCCAAGTGTCTTTTAATGTTTCATTATGTCACGTAGCACTTGTCATTGTTGGTTGTGCTAGGCATTATCTAGTCAGTGTTGCATTCCTCCCGCATAGAGAGCGGTTGAGTCTGGTTTCCTCCCGCCTAGTCAGCGGTTGAGCGTGTTCGTTGCGATTGTTGCTGTGGTTCAAGAAGATAAACCTCGATAACCCAATCCCTTCCCTCGTCTCCTGCATTCTAAGCGACAGAACTAGAAGCGTGGTGCTTCTACATGGGGGCCGAACAAGTCGAACCCGCAGAGACCTCTTGCTGAAGAAGTGAAGAGTGGCGGCGAAGAAGATTTTTGATTCCACTTGGTTTGATTCCAAGGGAATAGAGCTTGGTTTGATTCCAAGAGAAGTGGCGAGCAGTCCGGAGGTGAAAGGAATTGTTTTATTGGTTTGATTCCAAGAGTTCGAACAGTACGGAGGAGAAAGGAGAGTCAGGAGAGAGGCAGGGAAGCCAATCGATTGGAGCTTGAAGAGTGCAAGGAGGCTACGTGCAGATTCGAAAGTCGACCGGGCACGACTGAAGAAGCAAGGAGAAATGTCCGAGAGCGGAGCGAAAGGAAGGGAGAATGAAGCAGAGAGGAGAAGACCATTCTTCTCTATTCGAACAGATCAGCAGGGAAAGATGCCTTGGAACAGGCAGACCATTTCCAATTCCGAGAACGAAGAGAGAAATGAGACGACAAGAAAGATGCGAGAAGAGCAGAGAAAAGAGGAGAAGCCGACCGAACGTGATGGTACGGTGATCGAGAGAATGGAAAAGGCAATGAGGATGATGAAATCCAAGGCCGAAGAAATGAGAATTGAAGTGGCATTGAATGCCTATAAGCTTGAAAGATTTGCGAAGAATGAAGTAGGTGTGAGGGGGAGAGTTTTCGCATCAGCAAGATATGACCTTATTGGATATGGAGAATTGATAAAGGAACAAGAGTCACTCATGGAGGACATGATGAAAGTGATCCGAAAAAAGAGGAAGAATTAGGGAGTACAAGAGATGAACTGATGGAGCAGATGGAAGAGAGGAGTGTTGAACAGAAACAGAACATGGACCAGAGAAAAGAGTTGAGACATATGAAAAAGGAGATTAAGGAATTGAAAGAGGACTCTGAAAAGAAGGACAGCAAGAAGAAGAAGAGTAGTAAGGAAGTGGGAGTGCAAGCTGAGACCCAGTCTGAGGGGAGTACCTGTGAAAGCGGTACTTCAGCTGGAAATGGCCGATTCAGGAGATGTGTGAAGTGTTATGAGGGTGGAGGTTGTGGCCACATTCAGAGTGTGTGCCCAACGAAGAGAAGAAGAGTAGAAGCCGAGAAAAGAAAACAGATGGACTGGAGAAAGAAGAACAGAGAAGAATCTCAGAATGTGACTCAGAAGAGAAAAGAAGCAAGTGCGACGCAGAGCGAATGGCCACGTGGAGGATTTGTGAAGGAATATTAAGAACGGGCTGAATAAGATTGGAATATTGATTGAAAGGAAGGATCTGCTGAGTCATGAGAGACAGAGGCGCATGCGATGGAGAGGTGGCAGCGTCAACTCTTATGGCAGCAGCAAATCGAGCGGATCTGGAGGCAGCGACTTCTCGGGATCGAGCACCAGCAACGCGCAGTCTTCATCCATGTGTAGCAGCTTCGGCAGAAAGCGTTCCGTTTGTGGCAGCGTCATCGTCGGAAGAGAAGCGAAGTCCTTCCTCATTCTCTTCTGGTTTTCTCTCCTAACAGTTTGTTATCTCCTGATACACTGAGTAGTTACATTCCAGTTCATACATATGTATAGTGACTGCGGTGCGGTCAAGATGGATAGAAACCGATGTCGAGAAAAGAATGCGGAAGAGAGGAAGGAAAATATTCGAATGAGAGAAGGAAATTTAGAGAGAGAGAGAGAGGCGACTGAAGGGGAGAAAAGCAGAAGAAGAGAGAACGAGAGAGGAGTAGAAGAAAGGGCAGGAGAGAAAATGAGTGAGAGAGTGAATGAGAAGAGAGAGAGAGAGTGAGAGAAAGAGAGAGAGAGATACATATGTACATACATATGTAGGTTGGCACTCTCAAAATAATTATCACTTTGAAATGTTGAGCAAATCTGTAGATCATTTTATGAAGAGAATATGATCTAGATATGTAACTTGACAGAAGCAGGAGAAAAAACATGGTTTCACAACGGCTAGAAAACACACTTTTTGACTTGTACTTTTGTAATATTTCTTATAAAGTGAAAAGGAAGTCAATAGTTTAGTCAAGAGTTGCACAGCTGAATTAGATAATATGGATGATAACATGAATAATATCATTTTTTTTAATGAAAAAATTCATAGGTGCCTTCCAAGGAATTTATTTCATACTGCATTAAGGAATTTCATAAAGAAAACGGAAAAATTGAACGAAATATCATTGGCCGATAGATTATTGGACGGATATTCAAAATGGAACAAGGTGGTGGACACCCTTTCGCTTCCCACGTTTTCCGCTGGGCTCCTCTCGCTTGACACGTATATGTTCGGGCCCATGGTAGCCCTTTCGCTTCACACGTGTTCCATCAGTTGCTCCGACTTCACGCTTGAGCACTCTCGCGTCTACGACGTTCCTGCAAAACTTCATTCTGTATTATTTTTACTTCTTAAATAAATTTCAATCTAAAATTGTTTTTCGCTTAAAGTGAAAACAAATATATGAATAGATGAATAGAACAAGGACATTTCCATTTTAAATACCTAAATAATAACACAAATTGCGAGGTATGCGTTTAAGATGAAAACAAGAAGCTGACTGACGATAGCGTGATTACTGCGAGCAACGCGAGCAGAAGGATGAGGATGCGCATCGTACGTTTTTGAAGATTAATCGTACTAGCACTGCGTTTATATAGTACACCCGATCGCTTGCAATATTACTTTTCGCTGAAGAAGATCGAGAAGAAAAGTTCTCTCTCTCCCTCTCACACTCTCACTCTGTCTCACTCTCTATCTCTCTCTCTCTCGCTCTCTCTCTCTCTCTCTCTCTCTTTCTCTCTCTCACTCTCTCTCACTCTCCCTCTCATTCTCTCTCTTTCTATCTCTTTCACTCTTTATCTCTCCCTCTCTCTCGTAATCTCTCGCTCTCTCTCTATCCCATTTCCACTCTTTCTTGTAATCTCTCTCTCTCTATCCCATTCACCCTGAATAGCGTCATCTTTTACACAATTTGATTACAATTAAGGTACAATTTGGGCACGCAATTCTTCTCGTGACCGTTTCATTCGTTCGAGTAAAGTCTCCATTTCTACTACCGAGCCTGGCCAAGCACATATTATTTACAGTTTTTCTCTAATTTCTTCGTATTACTCTTCTTTAGATTCCAGCAAGTACTGATTGTGAGCTCGTAACAAAGGCTGAACAGTTGCTTACTTCACATCCTTTCAAGACAGCTAACGACATAATTCCACCGGGTAGTTTCCTCAAGTGCTCTGTCCCAAGTGGTCTATTGGCGGTCAACTATTTTAAATTATATAAATTCTTGGCAACTTGGATATGGATTGATCCGAACAAAATTTTATTTGTTAACTTAAAGATCTCAAACATGCTCCGCCTCCGACCTTCCTCGGGCCCTCCCTCCTTTTCCACAATGTTTCCTCTCAATTTTTCCATCACGTGTCACTCCTGTGCCGGAAATAAAGTAAGTAAGTATGTACATATGTAAGAGTTAAAAAACTTTCGAATACGTTTCTTTCAAAAGTTTTAAATGATAACTTGTTTATCCCAATAAGACAATTTTCAAGGAACTAGTCAATATTCGACATTGGGTAAAGTTGAAAAAAAATCATATTGTAAGTTTTCGCGATATTTACACATGAATGAGATACATAAGAAATGAATTTAAAAAACTGCTTAAAGTAAATGTATTACCATGAATTGTCTTATGCGCCAGGCAATATCTTCAAATGTATTTCTTCATATGCATATCGTCAAGTCCCGCGTGGCAACAGCTCTCCCGGCCCTTGAGGACTTTGTTCCCCTCTTTCTTGTGGCCCTGGCCGGCCCGCCCGTGACATGGTGCGTCGTGCGCCGCCGTTCCTTTTATGGACAGCGAACTTCCTTGAAGAATTGATATAAGTAGTTGCCCTAGTCTTTTGATGTATAACAAAAACATCGTAGATTCGGAATTTTATGTTAGGGAGTTCAGCGTGAAGCAAATTTCACACTCTTTCTTGTGGTGTATGTTTCGGCATACGAAAATGATTCTGAAGTAGTTCTTCTAGCGGGCATGCTGATTTGCACAGCCGAAGGATAATCGACTATGAAACTTCAGCGCATCCTAAGTTTCCTAAACCCAATAGTCCATTCGAGAGCTCTTTCCAAGCTGTATAGAGCTATATAGGTTTCGTTGGTGGAAAATGGGAAACACGTTTTCTGAGCTCCCTCAAACGTTAAATTCTATAAAAAATTGTAAACTAAATATTTTCAAGTTTTTCTTTTTTCGTAGTTTAGATCAATATCTTGGCTATTAAATTGCATATTTTCATTTCAATATCTCAAAAACGTGCGGCGCAGTGACCTCAGACGTGCACCCAAATCGCCTCCCAGCGTGGTGAGCCTTCATATTCAAGGCCTCACTGCAAACGAAAGAGACATTTTCTGATGACTAGACCACTTCCAATCGATTCCTCATACCAGAAAACAGCTATAAGGAACTTTTGAACAAAATCCAAGCCGGTCAATTTGGGCCGGGTTCCCGACCTTTTTGAAACTCTCGCAAATCGGTGTCATATACCGTATTTTCTCTATTAGTACCCCAGGGGGTTCGATTTTTCAATACCCCTGCGAGGGAGGGGCACTTTTAGAGGAAGGGGTTCTATTAGAGGGAGGGGTTCTATTTTTCAATGTGAGACACTAAAAGTTTAATAACAACATTTTCTTGCCAAAAAAAAGAAGAATCGTAGCCCGAATTCAATGGAATCATCACTAGAGTATCCGTTTTACAACAGAGTTATCATGAATTTGGCATCAGTTTATTGGTAAGAACATCCCATGCCTCCAGGACCTATACGAGGTACATCTAGAGCTGAAGTAGTAGACTATTAGGGGGAGGGTATTATTGGAGGGGGGCGGTCTACTAGAGGGAGGGGTTCTATTTTTCAATGGCATTTTCAGAGGGGGGTACTATTAGAGGGGGGGGTTCTAATAAAGGGGGTGGTACTACACACAGAGAAGAAAAGTTCGGACTTTGTAAGTTCGGTCGCCATTGTTCCAAAAAAAGTTCGGACATTAAAAGTTCGCGGAGCTCATGTTCCCACCCATGTAACAATTTGTTCGCAACCGTGCTCGAACTTTGAAAAGTTACCATTGTTCCGATTTTTTTAACCAGACGGTTCAACCAAAATTTCGAACTCTAGTTCAACGGCGCAGAAATATGGCCAAGGATGACACAACAGTTTGCGACCCATGCATTTAAGTTTATTTGTTTTACATTATTTCGTACTTTTCTTGTTTTGAATAGTAAGTTTTGGTGTACTGAACTTGCGCTTGAAGGCAAATTGCCGTCGTTGTCGACTTCAACGCTCACGGGTGCAGAAGGCTATTCCTTGGCAGCGTACACTATTGTATTTGGTCGGTTTTTTTCTCTTTATTTTATATTAGTGGTGAAATGTAAAGCAAATCAATTATTCAAATATGAGTCCTGCTTATCTTAGTGTTTTATTGCAGTTTTTCTTCCTTTATTACTCGCTTTTTATGGTTTTTATACGCATCCGAGTGTTTATAGTTTATTTTCAGGCGCCTTTCTTTGTGCACAAAAGCGTGGCCGAGCAGCGCAGGCGGGAGATGAGTCTCATGGACATCTACGCATAGCCGCAGGTTGTATTTTAAGCTCGGTCATTCTCTTTCTCTGTCGTCGTTCCGGCTATTTTTTTCATCCAGCAGATTTTGTTTTCATTTTTCTTATTTTTTTTTGTGAATTCTGAAGGAATTTAGTTATGTACTGTAAAGAGAAGATATATGAAGATGAAATCAAAATGTGCGCTTTCAGATATGGATCTCTGAGAAAGCCGGGTTAAATTTTGCTGTCTCCCTTCGAACTCACTGAATCGCGAGTGTAGTATTGTATCGCGAGGAGTTCAACAAGGTCAGGTTTGATTTTGCTTCCAACGGACGGCAAATAGAACAGGTATTCATCATTTTTATATCCAACAATTGAGCTGGCGATTTTACTGTAATTTTTGGGTTTTGTTTTGTTCGATCTGCTGAATACCTGAAGGTCGTCAAATAATCTTTTAGTAGGGCCTAAGATTGGAAAGTGTTTATTTAGTTCGAACTGCTTAAAGCCTGTTGGTTGTCTATTGAAGAGACCTAATAATAAAGACCGTTATGTTAAAGAGGCTGTCCATGGTATAAATTCTACCGTACTTTGCAGTCAGAGTCATTCATCGGGTCAGCTCTTCCTTGAGGATTACGGTAAGCTTCAGGTGTGGATATTTTTTTAGTTTTATTATAACTAATACGAATATATGAAGCTATCTATTTTTTCCTGTGAGTTTTCCAATGCGGGAACAGATAGTCGTGTTCCCCGCATTAATTGCAGCAAAAATAATTGTGGGAAATAATTCGACCTCTAAGGTGGGAATAGTTTAATACAACCGTTTCTTCATTTGAAAGCTGTTGTGGCTATTTATCTATTATCATGCTCGATAATTCTAAACATGATTAAGTTGCAGGTGAACGAGACAGAGAGCCCATTCTCCTCCGAGGATACGGTAGTCGTGGTGGTGGGGGGCGGCGTATTTGCGATGTACGCACAGCGAATCTGCCCGCAGCAAGGCGAGCGAGTGCCTGCACGTTATGTGAAAGAGCGACAAGGAAGTTCGCTGTTGGTCTTTAATCCTTAGATAATAGTAAACACTTTTTGTATGACACTCTCTCTTTATGTTGTCCGTCTCTTCAACGATTTCATTCGTTTTACTTAATTAGTCCAGTTCTATTTGCTCTAGTAAATGCACTCTTTCAGACTCGGTGTTGTCTCGTCTCTCCCCAACAGCCTATCCCAATACAACGAACTTCGCCGAACGAAGTCTTCCTCCTCATGACTGGAGGAATCAAGAATCTACTTTACAAACGGCGGTCATCTGCAACCATTCAGTTAGCTTTCTTTCATTTTCCTCTTTTTCTCACTCTTTCTTTCTCTCGTTCTTTCGGAACAATTCAGTTATTTTCTACGTATTTTTTTAAGCTTCGTCATTTTCGTGGGCTACTGTATGTATACGGTATATGGCCTTTAGGCTCCAAACTAGTAGTAAACCATGTCATTTTTGTTATTTTAGATGGAGAATAAAAGTGAACAGGAAGCGTGAGTAGTAAATTCGTATTCTCCATCTAAAAAACTGCAATCACATGACTTACACTTACAATTAGTTTGGAGCAAGAAAGCCATCTACCTTATCTTTACCGTAAACCGGGAAAATGATATCGTGATAAGACACTAATATGATATAAGCATTCCCCGATAATGAAAACCCCCAGGGTGAATTTTATGGAAAAATACTTTTCAAAAAATTTCCAACTCGGGGTCTATCTGCTGAATAGTACCGTTCGTTTCTCTCACTCGTTCTTTCTTTTTCTCTCTACTCAAGCTAATATATGTATTAAGACGTATCAGCGAAGGATCTTCCCGAGAGAGCCTGACTCCGCCGCTCAGCTCGGATGTAGCTGGCTTGGCGGCGATCCTTCGGAATATCACCGGCGCTGACCTCGACGCCGTCCTGGATGGACGGTTCTCAACTGCGTCTTGCGAAGATTCCAACTTCCTTCCCTCTTGTTTCTGTTCTTGTTGAGCTTATCCTATAATCAATTTAATGTAAACATCTTGTGAATACTCCTTTTTTGTTGATTTTTTCTGGTTCATTTCCGACCGCGACGCAGTTTTGAAGTTTTATGGTCATTTTTTAAAGAGAATATTGATAGCTGAAAAGAAATATAGAATATGATCCTTCCCTAACTCCAATTCGCCTTCCTCCCTTTACGTTTTCATTTATTTCATTGCATATTTATTCCAACTGCCTTCGTTGTTGTTGATTTTTCTTTTTTTTACGGTGTTTTCCTGTAACCGTATTAATCTAATTAAAAAGGATTTAACACGTGTCAAACGAGTAACATTTCATTGACACGCACACTGAATTCTTATTTTGAATATCCTGGCAAGAAGGCAAAGAAAAAATCAATCGATTAGGCGAGCGGGCTGCCTAGCACTAACGAACTTTTATGTTACATCGGTGGGAGCAATTTGTTCCTTTCACTTGTTACCGCGCTGGTAACTTTTAAATGGAACAACTAAAAGTTCGCGGGGCGAAACAATATTGCTCCGTTGCGATTTGTTAACAAATTGTTCCGCGCAATTGTTACCACCGCGGTAACTTTCTTCTCTGTGTGTAATAGAGAAAATACGGTATGTATATCTATTTATCTATCTATATTATTTATCTTGATATCTTATTCATTTTCATAAAGAAAATTCTATATTTTGCAGCTTATCATATCAGTAGTATATACTTTTTATGAACTTAACTATTTTTATGCAGTTTATCGCCATTAAGTACAATACGTACATTACTCTCAGTTCAAGATTTATATATTGTCGGAATCAGTGTAGATCCAATTATCTATACGTCGACATATCTTTTATCTTGCCGGCCGGGAGCAGAAGTGGAACGGGCCGGGCCGGCCAGGGCCCAGGGCCGGCCGGGCCCAACCTAAATTACTCATGCTCAACCGAACTCTTGCTGATCATGAGCAAATTTTAAAGTTCAGGAGTCGTATTCCGCTTCAGAATTAAATAAATGAGAAGCCTTTTGAACGGGAAGTTAAAAGAACTAATGTAAGTTTCACTAAGAAAATGGCGAATTAAAAATGGGGAATTTGCCATTTTTAAATAATCGGGCCGGCCGAGCAAAAATTTCGAGGGCCGGGGCCGGCCGGGCCCAAAATTCAAGATCCCGAAATCTGAGGGCCGGGCCGGGCCGAGATTCTGGGCCCTAAGGGCCGGCCGGGCCTAGAAAAGTTGGGCCACTTTCCACATCTGACCGGGAGTGTGCTGAGAGTCATGGAGGGGCGGGGCGACCGCGGCGCGACTGCGCTGCTACCCCATCTATCTTGCTAGATATATCTCCATCTGCCCCTCTTTCCACACAACCGAAAACCACTGAACCAGACATTTATGCGGTACCGATAAACGTGTACATTTATCACTCTTCCCCAACAGTACTGTGAGAACCACGGCACAGTTGTCACTCTCTCTCACTCTCTCCCTCTCTTTCTCTCTCGCACTCTCTCTCACTCTCTCTCACTCTCTTGCTCTCTCGCACACTCTCTCATCTTCTCTCTTTCTCTCTCTTTCACTCTCTCTCTCGTAATCTCTCTCTTGCTCTCTCTCTCTATCCCATTTAATGCTCAAAATTTATAGATTCGGCAAAATTGTATTTTAATTGTGGAACACAAAATGTATAAAAATGACAATATTTATTTTGTTTGCTCGGAAGCATCACGAAATATATTACGAAACCTTTATTTTCCCTTTCATATTCACCCAGAATTTTTTTTCGGCTCCTTATTGTTAGTCGAGGGCGAAAAGGACGACACTGTGACAAAACCTTCTGTGAAGGCGATTAATGAGGTTTTTGTTGTTGAAAAAAAAATTGTAAAAAAAATTTTACTCACTTTTCCTCTCTGACTTTTGCAAAATATTTCATGTCCATGGAAACTGGCGCCAGTTTCAACGCAAGATAAAGTCATTTATCATTACAGATACATATATGTTTATTTCTTCAACACTTTATACGTTGTGAATTTACAATTAGTTTCAGTTTCTGAAATTTCGTTACATTTCAGTGAAATTTCGCAAAGCTGAAAATGAAATCTTGATTAGCGCTTGCTGGATACCAAATCCTGTTGTCTTATTGTTAGTTATCGCGCAGCTGAGTCCTAACGGCGACCTCATGATACACAATCTGTACTATTCTGTTCTGTTTGATTACTTTGCTGTTACATATTTTTATTGCTAATTATTCAACCTCCGGTGCCGTAAATAAAGTATAAAGTATAAAGCTGTGCGCTCGCTTTATACGTGTTCCGAGGGCGCTCTTCACGCTGGCCACTCGGATTTCTTGTTCTTGTAAATATAGACGAGAGCGGCATTATGAAGAGGCTCAAAAGGTATTTCCCAGAGTAAGAATTGTCTCCATGACATTTACATACTGCACCAAAATTTTGTCGTTTTTGAGAATTGTGGTGCGCGCAGTGGGTGATGTTACATAGGAAGAAGACCATCATAGTCAGTATGATTGAGGCAAGAGATCAGACGGGTACCGAAGTCATCCTGCTGGGTGACCAAGAGGGCTTGTTCGCGCGGGCTGTGTTGCTGTAACGAAGAAGAAGAGGGGGCGCAGCGTATGCCGCGCCAAGCTTCTTCTTCAATGTTTCTCTTGCACACAATAAAAGCAATCGGCAAAGGTTTATAGGAAATGTATGATCAAGGAAAGCAATAAGCAAGCAATACACAAAAAAGACGGAGCGACTGGTTCAGTGGGTTTTTGACGGATGAGAGGGAGGAGACGGTGATCTTCGATCTTGCTACCGAGCGGGGCGCGGCTTATCACGGTTTGCGCCCCGCCGTCGTTGATGCCGCTGGCACTAGCGGCCACAGCTAACGCAGCGTGGCGATCGCTTCACACGCGTTCCGACGTGCTCCTCTCGCTTTACACGAGCCTCTGGCGGCGGTGCTCGCTTCACACGTGTCCCGTCAGTTGCTCCGACTTCACGCTTGAGCACACTCGCGTCAGCGACGTTCCTGTAAAACTTCATTCTGTTTTATTTGCTTCATAATTAAATTCCAGTCTAACATTGTTGTTGCTTAAATTAATAGCAAAGTGGAAAATAAATAAATCAATGAATAAGCAACTACCAAATTCGAGCCATTCTAGTCGTCGAGCCATGGCAATATTTGCAATTTTAGAAATAATAGAAGCCGAATATAATAAGGACAAAACGTTGACTGACGAGAGCGTGATTACTGCGAGCAAGGCGAGCAGAAGGATGAGGGTGCGCATCGTAAGTGTTTGACGATTTGTTGTTGCACCACTGCGCTGTCACAGGTCATATATAGTACACCCGATCGCTTACCACACCCCTTTTCGTTGAAGATGATAGGAAAGGAAAAAAATTCTCACTCTCTCTCTCTCTCTCTCTGTCTCTCTCTCTCTCACTCTCTCTCTCTCTCTCTCGCAATCGGCGATCCTATCCCGTTTATCGTGATTAAACAACATCATCATTTATACAATTTGGTTACAATTTAGGCACAATTAAGATACTCAATTCTTCTCGTGACCGTTTCACTCATTTGGCAAACTCTCCCTTTCTTCTGCCGTGCATGGCCATGCAAGTTCGTTGTCAAGCAAATATTATTTGCAGCTTTTTTCTTTCGTGCTTTATTTGGTCATCTTTGGACTTTATATTTTCTTAATTCACAATTTCTCTCCTCTCTCTTTTTATTACAGCACTGGGCTCGTAACAACGACTCAGCAGTTGCTTGCTTCACATCCTTACGGCATAATACCACCGGGTTGTTCCCTCAAGTGCTCTGCCCCAAGCGGCGGATTAGTTGGTGACCTTCATCCTTCTCTCTTCGTCTCTCTCTCTCTCCTTCTCTCTCTCTCTCTCTCTCTTTCTCTTTCTCCTTTCGTCTCTCGCGCTCTCCTTCTCTCTTCGTCTTTCTCTCTCTCTCTCTCTCTCTCTTTCTCCTTATCTCTTTGTCTACTACTGTCCCAACAGGTTTGACAGCTATCCGAATTATATCAGCAATACCCGCTCGTATAACTGAGCAGAAATTAGGAAGGGTGATATTTTTTATTTTTTCGAACATTTTCAGCTGTTTGCGCTCTCATTTGCCAAGATAGAGAGAGAGAGAGAGAGAGAGAGAGAGAGAGAAGAGAGATAGGGGAAGAGAGAAGAGAGAGAGATAGGAAGAGAGAAAAGAGAGAGAGAGAGAGAGAGAGAGAGAGGAAGAGAGAAGGCAGAGAGAGGGGAAGAGAGAAAAGAGAAAAAGAGAAGAAGAAAAATATTGATAACGAAGTTGCATGGCCACGCACGCCAAACAGTCATGGTAAGAATTGACAACTTTAATTGTGCATAAATTGTAACCAATAACCAAATTGTATAAATAATGATGTTGTTTAATCACCAAAGATGGGATAGGAGAGCTGATAGATATAGAGAGAGAAAGAAAGGAGAGAGGGAGAGAGAGAGAGCGAGCAAAAGAGAGAGAAATAGGCAGAAAGAGAGATTGAGAGAGATAGGCAGAAAGAGAGATAGAGAGACAGACAGAGAAAGAGGCAGAAAGAGAGATAGTGAGAGAGAGACACAGAAATAGGCAGATAGATAGATATCACGCAGAGATAGAGATGAGCGGTTTTTCTAATGCAGATGGCAAAGAAAATGTTTTTTTTTGTGTTTAGAAAAGATGCGCGAAAGAGTGAAACGGTCACGAGAATAATTTAGTGCCAAAATTTTACCAAGATTGTAACCAAATTGTATACTTGATGATGATGATGATTAATAATGATAAGTGGGATAAAGGCAGCGATCTTGAGAGAGCGATATAACATTTCTTCTCGATCATGTTCAGCGAAAAGGGTGGCGTGCATGGGCATTCATAAGAAAACGCGTGGTCTAATCCTGTTAGCTAACAAGTGCCCTATCGCGCGGGTTCTTCTTTTCTTATCTTTTCATGTTCTTGTTAAAACAATTCCTTAACGCAATTTATTATTGTCGATTGTCACCAAGGAGGATAAAGCTTGTCCGAATTGACTTGTGCGCCAAGTGGAAATTAGCTGATAAAACGAGTTAATGAATGTACAAATAATTTTCTTCATTTTCTTCATTTCTTTTGAGATGCTCGAGACAAATTTACACGAAAGTCACTCTTCAAGAATTATGGAAATTTCATACACACCTACTGCTCTAATTCCGTGTAAATCAAAAATTCAATATTCTTTATAAAATCCGTTTCCTTTGACACCCAAAAACAGTAAAGCACAGATAAAATCGATCACGTAGCACAATGGCAACAGCAGGGTCAACATTCTAAGAGCCAATATATGTATCCCTGAAAATACACAACCTTTAGCTAACACTAGACCTCGTTAAAAGAGCAGAAAAAAATAACTTATCGTTAATAATTCAATTGAATGATTCTGGGTCCTAGCACGAGTCAAGCTTAATCAGCTGGTTACTGTAGTCGGCGAGCTCAGCGATGGTGACTCTTCCATGCTGATTGATGCACTTGGCGACTGCAATGAGAAGAAATCTAAAGAAATCAGGGTAAAAAATAAGGGAAAAATTATTTATTTCCTAATGTATAAAAATAAGTATCGTCATTGTTCTAAAGTTATCATACAATTTTGCGGAATCTATACCTACTTTTAACGAGCACTATCCAAAGAACAAAATAAAAGTGCTCATTTCCTCCCTGAAAAAGCTGCTGCCACGTACTATTAGACACCCTCAGAATGTCACAGAATCTGGCAGCGCTCTAACAGGCGCATTAGTTAATCAAAATCTTCAGAATAGTAGAAGAAAAATTAAAACGAAAAATTCACCCGGATTAGTGGCAGAATGTGATGAGTCCTCATATTAGGAAATATTACAACCACCGCAACCTATACCAAGTCCGTTAAGCGAAAATTCTATTCTATTTAAACCAATATGTCATGACCAAGAAATTAGAGAGGCTCTTAGCATTACCAATCAACAAATTATGACGACCAACATATTTATTCTATAAAAGAGAATTTAAAAAAAAACATTTGGTAGTATCTTTTTTGAATATTTTTTTAATATCCTTTATAGTGACAAAATATATTTATTATTATTAAGATATTAATCTAAATTAAATGACTTATAAAAATTAATCAAAACAAAATTAATTAATTAAACCCCTTCGCCCACAACTGACCAGCTTGCATCTCCTCCTGGGTGACGCAGATGAACCTGCCGCGGTCGTCCATGACTCCGGTGAGGTCGCCCGCAGTGAGGAAGTGGTTCAGACGGTCGATGGCCTCTTCTGTCGTCAGCAGAAGTGGGCAGCCAGCTCATCCACGTTGACTACCTGCAGAGAGAGAGAGAGAGAGAGAGAGGAGAGAGGAGAGAGGAGAGAGAGAGGAGAGAGAAAGGAGAGAGAGGGGGGAGAGAGAGAGGAGAGAGGAGAGAGAGCGAGAGAGAAGAGAGAGAGAGAGAAAGAGAGAGAGAGAGAGAGAGAGAGAGAGAGAGAGGAAGATAATGGAAGGAAGAGAGTACACATAAAATTGAAGTGGTTGGAAAAATGGACAGATACAAGCAGATGCGAAACTGAATTCCTGGTTTAAAAAACTATTTATACGTAAAAATATTTTATCCAAACAATGAATCCAATAAAAAAAAATTTAGATCTAAATGACACCTTTCTAACCTTGGCGTCCTTGACGCACTGAACAAAGTTTTGCATGCGATTCTCCCTCTCCTCCTCATCAACTTGGTCGAAGCCTTCTTCCTGAAAACATTCAGAGACAATCAAACGGGTGGGGAATATGTAATTATGTTTATGAAAGGGGGTTTTTCAAAAAAGGGTGTGGGTAGTGCCGGATCAGATCCCTCTTCTTTTCCCCTGCCATATATCAGAGCTCTTCAATTCGGGCTCGTCAAATCCATTTGGGAGAAGACGGGTAAATTCCGTTACGAGCAAATCCGTTCAAGGATGATTCCGCTGAGGTCGAAACCGCTGAGGTCGAAACCATTAAAAGCAGTTACCGGGACAGCCATCACCTTGAGGTACTCCTCCCGCTCGCGCTTCTCTCTCTCTTCTCGCTCTCTCTCTGTTCTGCCCGCTCTCTCGCTGCCTCCTCTACTCGCTCGCATTCACGCTCCTGAATGTAAATTATTTTTTATAACTTAAAATATAAAAAAAAACATTCTATGGTACTTTAAACTATGCGAATTTAAAATCAAATAAGAACATGAATAATAAAACAAATTAATTTAAAAAAAATTAAAATTATACAAGTTACAACATATTTATTACTCTTTAAAATATACATGGCATGAAGTTGGCTTTCTCTAAATAATAAACTAACAGTTAGTACTATTTTAAAAGTAGAATAATTTCTCCAAAAGTATCCGTTAAAAAAGTCTACCTTCTCCATCTGATCCTCTTTCTCCTTTTCACGCTTCTTGCGCTCCTCACGCTCGATGAGTTCCTTAAAAACAAATGATAAAATTTTTTAAAATATTTTTTCATTTCAAAAAAAAATCCAAAAGAATTAACCATAAACAGAGAAATAATACTTCTCAATCGCTTGAAAAATCAGTCGAAATAACTTTGTCTGCTTAACAACATCTCAGCAAAACATACTTTGTTTTCCTAATAAAACCAATAAGCAGAAAACCGATTAAAAAATAGAATAAAATTAAAAAAAAAAGAAAAACTAAGAATAAACTTGCCTGCTCCCGTGCGGCCTTCCTGGCTGCCTTCTCTTCCAGCTTCATCGCCTTCTTCTTGCCAATGATATCGCGAAAGTTGTTCGCATCTGGCAAAAACAGGCAGATATAATTTTTTGAATTCGCGCCTTTTTTATCGCCTTTTTTGAATAGTATTGTTTCCCTTTCCCCGAGTAAAAAAATGATAGTGGTATAAGAAAGAAAAAATCATCCAAGAACCGAAATAATAATTTGCATAACATGCGCCAGTTTGACCAATCGTTAATGGAGATTTCCCTTCAGCTGAGAGTAAAATATAACTGAACGATAAAGTACTTGTGAGGATGAGCCAATTTGAAAATGAAAATGACACCAGAGTTATTAGTTTGCAACATATGTAAGAATGATGTCCAAACTTTGCAGTTTTTTCCTGTTTTATTTGCTCTTATTGTTTTCTGTCTTCACATTTATCACTTCTCTCTGATTACATTCTTGTATTCTTCTACGACAACTTTATAAATGCTGATGCTATGTGATCACGATAAATTAATAGAGGCGCAGATTGCGAGTGAGAGAGAGAGCGAACTTTTCTTCTCGATCTTCTTCAGCGAAATGGGGTGTGGTAAGAGATCGGGTGTACTATATAAGGCCCGGTTCACGACGTGTGACCACGCAGTGGTTCTGCGGGAAATCTTCAAATACTTACGATGCGCATCCTCATCCTCCTGCTCGCGGTCCTCGCAGTATTTGCGTAAGTCAATGTCTTATTTTAAACTTGAACATACTTCGAAATCGGTTGTAATATTTATTTGAAAAGGATATGTACTTATTCCACGCGGTCCCTCTTGTTTCATATTGTGATGGAGCAACGATTTGGCTGAAATGTTAGAATTGGATGCAGGAACGTCGCTAACGCAAGAGTGCTCAAGCGTGAAGTCGAAGTAACTGACGGCACACGAGTGAAGCGCGGTGGCTATGATTGTGTGTTGCACCATTGCGGATGAAATTCCGTTACTATTCTACCGTATGAAAAAAACTCCGTGCAAGATTAATGTTGGTATGAAATAAAGAAGCAATGAAAATCATCAAGCATCTTGAATCAACTGTGAATGCATTTTACTTTTTTAAAAAGTACCGTTTACTAAGGCGGCTGAAGTAAACACATATGTACATAGATATCGACGACTTTTAATGGGAAATGGTAATCATTGGAACCTGAACAAGTTCACTTCGCAAAGTGCAGATGTCATTTTTGCCATTTTGGTTTCGAGAATGTGCCGGTTTTGTCGGCTTCTTAACAGTCGGCATAGAAGGTTCTTTGAAGTAATTTTTTCACTACTCGAGCTAAACCAGCTTATATCTTGTTATGCCTGTTAACGAAATGTAATCGGAGGTTCTTAAGCTGATTATAACGGAGCTTAGAACCGCTATTTCACAAATTGTTGCGAGATTTTTAAGAGGTGAAATTGACTTCGAAATTGAATTCCTTGAACATCGAATAAAATGATTCGCTCTTCCACAAAATTAATATTCCCGAAATACGAGTACGAGCCGTGGAGACGATGGTGGAAATGGGCCAGTCTGATTGCGAAACTGGATGGAGGACGCTGGACACGAAAGAGCCGTGGAGTGGAGACAGTGGAAGTGGAAAAGGCATGCTGGACTTCAATCCCCGAGAACGATGGCGTCACGAATTCGGCCGAAATCTGTGCTTCGATGAGAATCGCAGCCATGAACCCCGATGACCTTTCATCTGACTTCACCCACCGGTCCAAGTCCCTGATTGTGGAATAAACTTTAACAATGTTGATACTCTACATATGTACATACATATATTGGTATCAGTTTTAATCCTTTAAAAAACAGAGCGATCTCGCGGTGACAGCAGGATTATTGTAAATTATACACGTTTCCGGAAGGAATATACGAAAATAAAATAAATGTATTGAACGCTGAACAATGCATGTATGTACATATAGGATTGAAGCAAATGTAATTTTTTTTTTGTTTCCCTCCGCTCTGTCTTTTGTCCTTTGTCACCATTTCTCGCGCTCTGGCTCAATCTCTCTCCATCTCTATTTCTTCTTCCTTCTCTCTTTTCCTCATTCTGTCTCCGTCTCTCTCATCTCTCTCCCTCTCCCTACCTCTCTCTCTCTCTGTCTCTCTCTCACTCTCTCTTTCTCTCTCTGTCTGTCTGTCTCTCTGCTCTCCCTCCTCATCTCGCATTCGTAATGGACAGATTGGCCGCCTCCGAGAGCACTCTCCGCAGCACGGCGCCGCACGCCGTCCTTGGCAGCCGCTGCGCAATCTCGACGCGGCCGAGCTGCTTGATCGAGTTCACGCGGACTGAACAAAATGTCATTTTTTTAAAAACAATAATCTCAAATTGGCGCGAATTTGAAATTGATTTTTCTGAATCTGCTTTATTATTAACTTTAAGAGATACCGTTGACAAATTCGAGTAGCTCTTCTTTCGTGACTTTGTGTAATGGCCTCAACACGACATAGGCTACCGGGCGCTCGCCGGCAATCTGAAAGGAATTGGGACCTTATTGAAATTCGAGGTCAAGCATCAAAGGTCGAGATTCAGAAGTTCAGTGGTCAAAGATCATAGACCACAGAGCAAAGATCAAAGATCAAACAAACCACATCGCCCACGCCGACAACCGCACACTCGGAGACAGCAGCGTGCGTCGCGAGGACTTCTTCAATCTCTTGCGGTGTCACCTAATCGTAAGTATCACATGAACTACACGAAGAATATTGTCTACTTTAATAAATAAATAAAATATTTCAACAAAATACCCGGAATGTGTTTGTCCATTTATTGTACATGCAAACACTGATGGTATAATGAATATGCTTACTATATACATAAGTTAGAGAGAGAAAAAAGAATTATTAAAATTTCTTATTTTACTATGTTACTGCTCAATCGAACAAAAAAGTCAGACCTGATAACCAAAGACCTTGATCATGTCCTTGGCGCGGTCGATCAGATGAATCTGCTCGTCTTCATCGAAGAAGCCAATGTCGCCTAGGATCGTCATTTGTTGATCGTCATTCCAGACTTGCCAAATCAATATTTTGGTCAATAATCCAAGTCACACATAATGAGCGATAAACGCTAGCGAAGGTGCATATCGCAGAACAATAGTTTGTTTTCGCCTTCGTTTTACATTGCATTCTTTTTACTTTTCACACTATGGAGGAGCTAAGAGGTTTTCATAATTTTCATATGTAAAAAGCCAACATATTAATGTAATATTACATCTATAAGATAGAATATTATATAATTTAACTTCATGAATGGATTTTAAGCATCCTCGTACGCACCATTAAAGGAGGGTGATCGCCCGAAAAAATTTAAAAAAACAGGTTCGAATTGCCGCGTCTGCCCTGTGATTCCTCACTCTCATTCTCGCGTGCTCTTTCGCAGGCAGGTCGCACAAACCTGCTGCGTTCAAATAGCACGTGCGCATGAGAGTGCGAAGGGCCGAGGCAATTTGAAATATCACATAATTTTTCTGTGATCGCGCTCCTTCAAACTGAGAAGAAGAAGAAAGAATAGCTCAAACAGTGTATACAATGAACGTAATAATTGAAGAAAGACGAACAAACCAGTCTTTCGCCACCCGCCAAACGGATTCATCTCTTGGTGATCGAGATAGGGTGCCGATGTGCTCGGTCCGGCGACGTAGATCAGACCCTACAGCAAATTCAAAAGTTAATTTATTTATTAATCAATAAATCAACTTTTTGTTAGCAAAGAACGAAATTTTTTGGTTTATGTATTATTAACAAATGCCATTTAATATCTGATTCAGTCACAAGAACCTTCTCGCGCACGCCCAATTCTTGTCCGGACAGCATGTCAAGCACCTGAAGATAATGTGTGTGCGTGGATGTTGAAAAAATTAACCTCGGAATAAAAAAGAAAATTTTCTATTATTTTTCTTTTTAATTACAATATATTGCAATAGATTTTTTATAGTATATAAAATATGTTTAAACAAAAATTCTATCCTTCTTTTCCTCCACCTTGAGCTGAAGGCCGGCCGCGAGCGTGCCGACAGTCTTCGCATGACGTGATCGTGGTGCGGAGCGTGTAATGATGCCCGTTTCCGTCATGCCGTATACTGTGTAAACAAATTACCATTATTCTTTTAATTCTAAAATTTCCCAACTCCCTTTTCACGCCATACGCCCACACGTATGCCCATCATAAGCCCCATACACGAACGTTCCATATGGTATGTAGTTAATGAAGAGATTGATATGTTTCTCGTATCATTAAATCTTCTTTTCATAGCTTTTGAGCGTACCGTGATGCACAAAAGCGGCGGGCACCAATTGAGCCATATAGCCTTCCAAATGTCATCGGGAAAGAGGATACAAATACTTCACATGGACTACTTGATTAGTAAAACATATTTATAAATTAAGAAATAAACTATTCAAATAACATATATATATATAAATATCGAAATCGATAAAATTTTAATTAATAAATTGATTGTCAACCAACTCGTCACTATGCGAACATGTGGGAAGCGCTTGATGAAGCGATCGTGTGTTAGTCGTGTCAGAGAAGCTGTGCCAACGATAAGAGTCTATAACATAACATATTTATGCATTATTTATTTATGTTTTTTTCTGTCCGTCCATCACATTAGTCGGTGTAAAGTTGATCTAAAATGATTCAAACTATTCAGCAAGGCTTTTATCTCTGCACATTCTAATTACTTGCACTTTACTTCTCTGGGTTTCTCTTCTTCACATCAAAAATAATTCAAGCGATCCATCTCAACATACTGACACAATGGACTAGATATAATGCTTGCATGCTTAACCTTAACAGTGCAATTTTTGGATTCAAGTAACGCGAAATACGGCCAAAGTAATATACATATACTGAAGACCTGTAACGACGCTAGCGTGAATTCATGAGTATTTGGTGGAGTTATGCCGTTTCCATTCTCGGTCGCTGAAATTTTTTTTTTGAGATATGTTTTCTTTTATTGTTAACTACTCGAGTCCATGTGAGGAAGACTACAAAATAAAAATGTAATAAAAAGGACAATAAAAAGGATTAATTTAACCAAAATAACTTAAAATGAACATATCTAACTTCAAGTTCCACTAACGAAGATTTAGAGCGTGGACTGGAGCGGCGACAATGCTTGTGCCGGACGCCGAACTCAAGCTCGGCTCTGGCACCGGCGCCGACCCATTTGCAGTCGCCGCGCTGGCAACAGCCGGGGTCGCTGGCGGCGATGCTTGTTGTGTTATGAGATGAACGATGTAGGGAGAGGTGTAAGCGACGCGTGCCTGAGGAAATTATAATTAAATATATTATTTTTGATTTTTAAATTAAAAAAATAATCGCCATTTAAATTTTTGTAATCTCGTTTCGGTGGTTTTCACTTTCACCCTTCCGTTCAAAGCAAGCACGAGACATAGATCATTGATTTTTTTTGTCGACGTAAGCCAATGCTAATGTAAGAAAGGGCATTCTGAACCCGTATTACTGTTATACTATGGGAGTTTCGCAGTTATATTTGTTTAAGTAGCAGTGAAAGTACCTCATAGAGCTCGATGGCCTCCATGAATGTCGGTACGTGCAGATTGGCAATCGTGACAACGGTCGCGCCATTCAGCAGCGAAATGAGACATGACTCGATGCCGAGATGCCGCGAGAAGGGCAGAAGCAGAGCGGTGAACTCGCCGCGAAGCGCAGAGTCGTAGCAGGCACTAGGGAAGGCTCGGTTTTCTTTCGGAATACCATTTTACGGAATACCATTTCACGGAATAGCATTTTAAGCAATGCCATTCTTATACTCTTCAAACTGTTTTTACTGATTGGCTGCAGCCAGCTGGGCGTTCATGACAAAGTGGGTAGTGAGAATCGCCTTCTTCTCGCCGTGTATTCCAGAAGAGAACGGCAAGTAGACGACGTCTTCTAGAAGGGAGATATTGCTTTAATTGTGGAGGGAAAAGTGATAAATTCACCGAATCTTTTTTTTAAAAATACGAAATTACGAAGTTAGTGAAGTTACGGAATTGCTGCATCATTTACAGCACACGAAGATGGTTGTTTCGTTACAATATTTTGTCTATTTCGTGCCAGTATAATTGTATATCACAATTTCTGTTCCATAAAATTGTGGGCCTCCAGTGCCATAGAATTGGGACATGACATGTCACAATTTTCGTCGTAGAATGCTAAGATACCTTCAGGCACGATTGCCGGCAGCACGATGGCCGGGCACGCTGCGACGGAGTGCGCGAGGTCGCCGAGGACGGCGAGGCCGTCCGAGTCTTCTCGGGCGCCGAGAGAGATTAGCTGGTGTAAAGAGCAAATAGCCTCTATTCACCCATTCACCCACACCATCGACATAACATTCAAGCAAATTGTAACATCTACAGTCCCGCTCAACATTGTTGGGTCCGGTATTAATAGTATTAATAGTATTAATAGTATTAATATAAATAATACAAACTGGAATAGCGCGCTGAATACGCATTTTCGTGCCATTTCGCGAATGGGTTTACCTATTTCGACCATGGAGATTACGACTGTGAAGACCGTTTTCAAAAATATGCCGAATTGGCTGAGATCGCATAATATTGGATTTAATTTGGCCGTGTTTGGGTTCCAAACGGCTGGCTTTAACTCCTGGACTACAAAGTGCAAAATAAAGTGAAATTTTCAGAGCAGTTCTTACCGTTATTGAATTTCTGTTTTATTTCTTTTGAGTTTCTCATCTTGTTTATGTATAAACGACGACAAAAAAATACAAAAAAAATCGCACATGCAAAAATCTGTTCTCAAAAGGGAATCGAACCGAGACCTCGAGATTGCCGGTCAACGATTTACCAGTACTCTACAGGCGATACAAACATGTCTGATGATACATTTCTTTGGACAGCGTCGATTGCCTAAACAAAGGAAACGTCGATTCTGAACACGTTCGCTCATACTTTAGTGGGAGACAGAGAGAGAGAGAGAGAGAGAGAGAGAGAGAGAGAGTGAAGGAGGGAGAGAGAGGCGAAAGAAAGTGCAACGTCGACTACATCTACACTGCGTCACCGTTTCAACGCTGAAGCTACGGCATGTCGTTAGACCAACGATTTTTTTCTCATTGTCAGCTAACAGCACCTGCACCTTCTTACACCTCTCTCTCTCTTTCGCCCTCTCTCTATCTCTTTCTCTCTCTCCCGCTCTCTATTTCTCGCTCCATCGGTCTCTCTTTCTCTATCTCCCTCTCTCCTTCTTTCTCGTTCTCTCGCATTCCCTCCTTCTCTCTCTCTCTCTCTCTCTCTCTCTCTCTGTCTCCCACTAAAGTATGAGCGACCGTGTTCGGAATGTGAGGTAATCGACGCTGTTCCTTTGTGAGGTAATCGACGCTGTTCAAAGAAATGTATCCTCAGAACTGTTTGTACCGCCGGTAGAGTATTGGCAAGTCTTTGACCGGCAGACTAGAGGTCTCGGTTCGGTACCCTTTTGAGAACAGATTTTTGCAAGCACGAAATTTATTTATTTATTTTTTTGTCGTCGTTTATACATAAACAAAATGAGAAACTCAAAAGAAATAAAACAGGAAACTCAAAAAAGGTAAGAAGTGCTCTGAAAATTTCACTTTATTTTGCACTTTGTAGTCCAGGAGCAGAGGTGGAAACTGGCCCAACTTTTTTGGGCCCGGCCGGCCCTTAGGGCCCAGAATCTCGACCCGGCCCGGCCCTCAGATTTCGCGCCCTCGAATTTTGGGCCCGGCCGGCCCGGGCCGGCCCGGTGGGCCCGATTTTTAAAAAAATGTCAGCTTCCAAATTCTAATTCGCAATATTCTCATAGAAAAATTTTCTTTTAGCTTCGAGTACACAAGGCTTCTCATTTATTTAATTCCGAATCGAAATACGACTCCTGCTGAATTGCAATATTATGGGTGAACGATGAGAGTTCGGTCGGTTATATGCAAGTTCGCTAGCACATTTGCAAAAATCGGGCCCAATCGGGCTCAGGGCCGGGCCCAAGGTTGGGCCCGGCCCGGCCCGGCCCTAGAGGGCCTTGGAAATTTGGGCCGGCCCTCGTTTTGGGCCGGGCCGGGCCTGTTCCACCTCTGTCCAGGAGTTGAAGCAAGCCCGTTTGGAACCCAAACACGGCCAAATTAAATGCAATATTATGAGATCTCAGCCAATTCGGCATATTTTTGAAAACGGTCTTCACAGTCGTAATCTCCATGGTCGAAATAGGTAAACCCATTCGCGAAATGGCACGAAAATGCGTATTCAGCGCGCTATTCCAGTTTGTATTATTTATATTAATACTATTAATACTATTAATACCGGACCCAACAATGTTGAGCGGGACTGCATGTATATCGATTTTACCATTTGGGCAATTGAGGGTGAATGATGGGTGAATGGGTAAATTTTGCCGGTTGGAAAGAGTAAATAGAATACAAAAATTTAGCGGTTTAATGGTTTATTCAAATATCGGTAATGTTTGCTGATGGTGTGCACGAGGAGCTATTTCTCTCTCTCTCTTTCTCACATGGAAGTGGGCGATCGAGATAAGAGATTTTCCCTCTCTTTTGAGATATGTATATATGTATATGAACTAGCAGAAGATAACAGAAATGTCTGCCAACGACGAAAGAGCACAATAAGTACATACTTTTTAGTGAATTAAATTATTATTTTACAAAATACTAAGAGATATAAAGTGCAAATTATGACTCTACCCGATGATCCCGTTTGATACGCTCGAAGGCGGCGCGAGCATTCAGAATCGCCTGAGGGACGACGAAAGCGAAGCGAGAGTGAGAGGCAATGATCTGGGCGAACATCTCATCTGAAGAAAAATAGCACTTCGATCTCGCCCCTATCTCTCTTTTTTTTCTCTCTCTCTCCCTCTCTCTCTCTATCCCATGTGTCAAGAAGAAGACGGGAAATGTTTTTCGTACAATGATTTGTTTCTTTTGACAACAAAGTGCCGTTGCACGTGACATCCTTCCCAGTATACACATTTGACTGGCAGGCTGCTGCACCAATTAGTACCCGCCACTTTTGGGCATCATCTTTTGTTCAAAGCTAGCAAAAATAATATTTTCCGATTTCACAGAGAAGATTGTGCTTAAATCGATCTCCCACGCTAAACCATTTCTTATTGCTCCTGTCTCAACCCGCTTTCCTCTCTCTCTCTCTCTCTCTCTCCCTCTCTCTCTCGCTTTCTCCCTTTCTCTTTCTCTCTCACTATCTATATTTCTCTCTCTTTCTTTCTCAGTCTCTCTCACTCTCTACAGAGATCATTGTACCTGCGGACAGCTTTGGATGCATAGGGCTCATGATGGCGCCAGCCATGGATGCGCCAAGTAGAATGGCGATTACTTCCGGCCGATTGTCCACGCATACCGTAACCACCTGAACCATTTATTCACATTTTTATCAATACATTTATCCACAACCGATGCACGCTGACTTGTCTTTCCATACATATGCTAGCACACTGGAACGCTAAACCAACTGGCAGAGTAATTTCCAATTTTCTTTAAACATACTTTTTATTTAAAAAAACAAATTTAAGTAATTTGCTTGACATAACTTTTTTTATATAAATATAAATAGATTATTCAATTAGTTAATTAATTAATTAATTAATTAATTAAGCCCACCTCGCCCTTGGCGATGCCCATGGCAACGAGGGCATCCGCAACGAAGCGCGCCTGCTCTTCCAGCTGTGCATACGTCACTTCGGCCTTGGTGTGGTGGTTGATCTGAACAATTGAAGCCTTTTGCAAGATAAAGAACCTAAAATGGCGCCAAAGTTAAACTTTCAAAAATCCCTGCCAAAAATGAATTCCTTTAAAATGTACAGCAATTATATAAATGTTCCTATTATCATTTCCTATCCTCTGTTTGGAAACTGCAATAATACAAAACATTGAAATCCTCCTCGATGACAAAATTAGTGTAAAAAATAATGACTAACAGTTTTTTATCTTGAATTTTGTTTATTAAAAGCCTAAAAAATTACAATTAAGACTCATATCAAAGAATTTATGAAGAGCACCATGAGAAAACATGTTAGAACTATCTTGAGATTGAAGGAAATTTATTCCTAAATCAATAAATCGACAATCAAGAACATATTAGCTGCCTTTTCACTTGCCGCGAAGAATAAAAAACTAACAAAAGCGACGTCATCTGCATATTTGGCCGTCGTGTTGAAGAAGTAGCTGTGCAGCGTCGCATTTTCGGGCGCGCGCACCACGGGAAGTCGGCTGCGGAGCACCATTCAAGGAAGGGCCGGGAAATAGGAACTCTTTCATGATAGGGCCGGAAAATGGGAAATTTTTCACGATAGGGCCGGAAAATAGGAACATTCTATTTAAGATAAGGCCGGAAATAGGAACATTGTATTTAAGATGGGGCCGGAAAATAGGAACATTTAAGATAGGGCCATAAAATAGGATTATTATATTTAATATAGGGCCGGAAAATTTGAACATTTTCATGATATGATCGGAAAATAGGAAGCATCATAAGTATGTAACTAGTTACATTGACACATAGCTGCTCAAAAATAACTACATTTTCTTTACCCAAAGCGAAACGGATTAGAATGTTGAGGCAAGAAAGGGTTGCGGACAATCGCGAGAAATGAGCATATTTGAACTGACCGGTATTAGAAATAAATCGGGAACATTATTTTAAGCTTAAATTCGGTTTGGTCACACTTCACGGCTAAAAAAATTGTCATCAATCTCAACAACATATGCTTGAGGAAGTGAAATCATCGGAAACTTTGGAACGTGAATCAGACAGGCTATTAAAGATGTACACGAGCCCTGTTAGTAATTAAATTGATAAGATCGTCTATTATTTCCATACATTGCTTATATGTAGATCAAATTATTAATATAGACAACAATGATCGCAAGCAAGCGAGTAAAAATTTTTTTTCACATCCTTTCAGGATAGCAAGCGTCAAAAAGCACCGGGTGGGGAAAACTTTGGTATAAACGTGCCTAAAAATTATTAGCTTTTTTTCGCGAAATAGTAGGAATGCAAGAAACTGTTACGGACGGTGACTTAAGAAAAGGAATATTTTAATTGGCAATCTATTAAAATTAATAATTCGATCGGGGTCAATAATTTAAGCTTAAGTTCGAATCGGTAACATAACGTGAATAACAGACGGCTACATAACCATCATCAAGTGTCATGAGGAAGTGAAAGCGGAAACTAGAGATGGTGAGTCAGAGAGGGGGCACGTAAAGATGTACGCGACCTCAGTGCGTAACTGTCGATAAGATCGTCGTCGTCGTCGTCTCTCTCTCTCTCTCTCTGTCACTTTCTTTCTTTCTATTTCTCTCTCTTTCTCTCTCTCTCTCTCTTTCTCTTTCGTTCTCTCTTCCTTTTTCTCGCTTCTTCTCTTTCTCTTCCACTCTCTTCTTTCATCTCAAGTTTTCCGCCTTTTCTCCTATTTTCATTTCATCTTTGTGCTCATCTCTGCCTAGTTAGAGAGCCGCCCTTTTTGCTCTCTCATTCTTTATTTTTCTAATCGACTTACACTCAACTAACAGGCAAACACGCAAACACTTCTTTTTTATCACCTTTTACGTCTACGCCTGCCATCTCGCATATTAACGTGAACTCTCTTTCTCTTGCTCAAACCCTTTATATCTCTGCGGTCTATGGTATTCACATTGTCTATCATTCTTTACCTTACCAACATAGACACACACAAGTGTTAGGGTTGAGTGAGGAAAATACTGCGATCAACTCTGCATTTGAAGGGTGTAGAGAGAGGATGGAAGAGAGAGAGAGAGAGAGAGAGAGAGAGAGGGAGAGGGAGAAAGAGCGAAATAGAGAGAGAGAGAGAAGGAGAGAGAGAAAGAGACAGAGAGAGAGAGAGATAGAGACAGAGAGAGAGATAGGGAAAGAGATGGACCAAACAGCTTATACAGTCTAGTCTCGCATTTTACGACGCGCATGGTTGAGGACGAAAATCGTTCGTTAATCCAACTTTGTTCTCTTTTGCTTTGAGAGATAATTTCCGACTGCTCTCACCGCACTGCATTATCACATCTATTCTTCATCTATTTATCACATTAATTCTTGCAATTTCACCAAATGCTGATATTCTTCATGCTGCAAATACAGTAAAAAAATAATCGGGATGAAATCATTGCAATGAAATGTATTAGGCACCACAGAACATCATTTGCCTGCAATTTAAAGACAAAAATAGATTTTCAAAGTGACCAGGGTGATGTTAGGACAGGAATAAGCGCACTTTTAGCAGTACATTCGGAATTAAAAGTAAAATAAAAGTTAAGTAAGCTAAAAGGTGTTTAAAATTTTTTTGAAAATTATGCGAAAAATTTACATAAATAATTGGAAACATGGCACACTGATCACTGGAATGCAAATGCAAGCAAATGATTTGAACCGGGTGGTTGGAATACATTCAGATTTTTTTTCTCATGAAAGAGCTTGCATAATGAGCTTAATGAGATACAATTACATAGATGCTATTGTATGCAATACAAGGCTTTCTCGTTAGAGGATATATAAATGTAGAAAAAAAAAATGAATCAGGAATCATCTACATATACATCTTTGATAAGACAATGCATAAAAAAGAGAGAGAGAAAGGAGCAATGGGTGGGTACGCAGAGAGACATAAAAGTGGTGTATGAAGTGAAACTATTGACCGTGGTCAAGATAGACGTTTCATGGTCTGCGCTGTTGCTTGATTGCTTGCAAGTAGTCTCTACGACCATAAACTACAACATGGTGGTATGGATGAAGAAAGAGAGCGAATCGTTTTGAGAAATTCCTTTTCGCTGCTACCTAGCTCTCTCGACAATTGGCTTAGTCTCAAGCATATGACGTCGCGAGTTTTAAAACTAATTAATGAATTTGAAAAAAAACTGGCTCTTAATTGAAGTATGACTGCGAGAAGAAGAAAAATGACACAAGAGTATGTAGTTCGAGTGTTCATTGATAGCGAGGGATGAACCCTAACAATCTACCCTTGCCCGGTAAGAACACACACATGTAACCTAGGTTGTTTCAAGGGCATAACGATGTAATAAGTTCACTAGTTTGAGCTCGAAAAGTGATATTCGAGCTAATAGTTAAGGACAAGTAATTAATGCTTGCGCAAATATTTATCTTCAATTACATATGTACATATGTATGATCAACTAGAGCACAGAAAAAGTGCATGTCCTTGCTCTTTTCGTCTTCATCTTCTTCTTGTTATGTGATAATCATGTCTGTGATAAGAGATTCGCACTTGTGGGCACCAACCACTCGGGAAGAGAACCATAATCAATCCATATTTAATCTCGCCTCCATCCCGTCGAATTCATCGACCACCCACTTCTAAAGGACCGCCGAATTGTATGCCACTCTCAATGTCACAATGTCACAAAACGCACGCATGAAAGTGGCGGCTGGCGATTATTTCTATTCGGTAGTCTAAGGCTATTCTTATATACCGTAGACATTTACTGTTTATTTTTCTTGTTGTCGTTCCTGTCGAAAATATAGCATTCATGCAATAAGAACAACCTTTATTGTTATATAACAGATAAGTACGTACATATTTATGTATGTTTCGTTTACGAAAAGATGAAAAAGAAACTCAATTGAAAGGAGGAGAAAACGAAGAGGCCATTCATACCCTCTAGTTCGTACGTCCTTTTTGTGCCCTCTGCGTGCGGGGGCATCAGAGGGCTGCTATGGCTTTGGTGGTCGTAGGGGACGGGATGTACTCTAAACAACGGACAAGTATGGGAGGAATGAGACAGAGTGAGTGCAAAGAGAGAGAGAGAGAGAGAGAGAGAGAGAGAGACAGAGCGAGAGAGAGAGAGGTAGACACAGAGAAAAAGAAGAGAGAAGCGGGAGAGAATGATGAATGTAAGAGAGTGAAGGAGCGAAGAAATGAGACAGGCACGCGCCTAGAGTGCTTTCCAGATAATGTCATCACGGAAAAGAAGAGGGAAATAGTGGGGAATAGGGGAGGCAGTGAGAAATAAACAGAGAGAGAGAGAGAGCGAGAGAGAGAGAGAAAGGAAAGAGAGGTAGGGGGGGGGGAGTGAGAGAGAGAGCTAGAGAGAGAGAGAGGCAGACGGCCCTCGGCCTGAACATGTGGACAGCTCTACGAAGTGAATGTCCCTCAGGCGAAAGCAAGTGGACACGTGAGAGCGGTTGGAATTGTGCAGACGGCGAGAGTGTGCGGGACGAGAGAGCGTTGCTAGGTGAGAGAGCGCAGAGAAAGAAGTACAATTTCATTGAGTGAAATAGGAAGAGTAAGTGAAGAATGGGAGGAAAGTGCGAGAGATGCGGGAGAGAGATACGGGAGAAAGAAAGAAAGAGTGCGAGAGAACTAGATAAAGAGACATAGAGAGAGAGAGCAAGAGAGGGGAGAGAGAGAAAGAGAGAGAGAGAGGAGAAGCTTTCGAAACACAGACTGCAAATGATGATGAGTGGGAGGCTTAAGCTGGCAGTTTCCGCTTTCGCCTCCGCTTTACTCAGCTGTTGCCATTCCGTATTTGTAAAAGCGATAGAACCAACTTTCACTCCAAAACAACTAATTTGCACTTTCACAAGAAGTTGTTTTTTATAGGATCGTTTTTTTTGGATGGTAATATTCATCATACATTTAACCATATTTGAACATATATGTTTTACTTTGAACTGACACGATCTTGTTTGGTGATATACTTTCTTTTTATTATTTAGGAACATGTTAATGAGCGATCAAATAGAGTTTATTTTTTTAAGCAAAAATGATGCACAAAAGTGACGGGCACCAATTCTGTTCTGTACATGCCTCTGCTAAATGTTATTGATTACAGTTAGCATCATGCGAATAATTAACATGGATTGCAAGAGCGCTTTTCTTGAATGGCCAAATGTTTTGTTTGCAAATATGTATTTCATATGAATGAGTATGGCGTCTACTTTTGATCGGTCATTTGTATGCACGTGTAAAACCCTCCATTAAAACCGCTGTCTACTCGCGACGAAACCAGAGAATATATCAATTCGTTGCCATCTGTCGTGTCTTGTGACTATTTCCTCGTGTTTTCCGTGCTCATTTCGCGGTTTCGTATCTTTTTTCTCTCATTCTCTCTCTCACTCTATCTCTCTCACTATCCCATTCTTTCCCTTCCTCTCCATTTCTTTCTCTCTCTCTCTCTCTCTCTCACTTTCCTCTCACTCTCACTCTCTCTCTCTCTCGCTCCACTCAGACTCCCTCTCTTGCTCACCCTCTTTCTTTCTATTACTTTTTCATTCCCCTTTCTCTCTTCATTATCTTTTTTTTCTTTTTCTCTTTCTTCTTCCATATGGCCGTACTGAACTAGTGCACATGCTATGAGCAAAGGATCACTCGTTTCCACTATTTCTCATTTTGTCTCCCTACGTTCCACAATCCCTTCTCTCTCTGTCTCTCTCTCTCTGTCTCTCTCTCTCTCTCTTTCTCTCTATCTCTGTCTGTCTCTCTCTCTCTTTCTCTCTCACACAGACTTTCTCTCATACTTTCTTTCCCCCTTTCTCGTTGCAGTTTCTCTCTCACTCTCTCTTCTTCCATGGTTCTTATCTAATTGCCAGATTGTGAGGAATAAGTGCAAACGAATAGTTGAGAAAGTTATATTTTGAGAGCGTTTTTTTCTTGTTTTAATTTATCAAACACCAATCTTTCATAATTAAATCGTGTCTTTTCCCTGTTATTTTTTAGAAGCCTTATTTCCCTTTTTCGTTGTCTCTATCTCCCTTCGCCCATCCATCCGCTATTCTTCTCTAGTATACACGTTGTATGCGCACATCTCAATTAGCCACCCGAGCGAGAATCTCGAGAGAGAGAGCCTTCTAGGATATCTCCGACTAGAGAATGAGGCCTTCATTAATCCATTTTCCATGTAGTACTAACAACATGGAAAATGGATTAATGAAGGCCCCAAAATGGTCAATAGACCGTCTTCTTTATGGCAAGTTTCTTATTTGAAAAACTACTCAGAAATGCATAGATGTTTTTGTTACACAACAAATTACTTATATGTATCACTCAATAAATTAGTTTATGCATTGCAATAATTTTCTTCTTTTTTTTTTTTTTTTTTCTTCTCCATTTTTATGACGATAATTAGTTTGCATACTTACTATCTGCATACTATTTCTATTGACGCAGAGTCTTTCTCTTGACTCATTTGCTATTCTATCGAAGTTGGTTTTTTTTTAACTTCATTTTTCTCTTTGCTCTCGTCTCGCCTCATTCTCGTGCTTCCGTCATTGCTGACGTATATTAAAAGTGAATATACGGGATGAAAGGGCGGGCACAGAATGTCTGCAAACATGTCATGACTTCCTGGATTTAGGGGGATCAAGAATGAGCGAGAGAGAAGAGAGAGAGAGAGATGGAGAAAAAGAGATAGAAAGAGATTAGGTAAAAAGAGGAGAGATTAAAAAGAGATAGTGTGAGAGAGGCCCAGAGAGAGAGAGAGAGAGAGAGACATTGAGAGAGAGACAGTGAGAATTGTCACGCGATCTCACGTGTTCCTTTGACGCAGGAGATTCCATTTTTTTTAACTTCATTAAGCTAAATATTTCAGAAGATATCTTAGATGAGCAGCAATCTCTTCTTTTTCGATTTGATTTTCGTGTTCAAGCCTCCTTTGAACAGAAAGAAAAGGGAACTGAGAGAAAGTTGTCAGTTGCAGTCGCTGAAAGCGGCATACTCTGATATCGGAAATAGAGTATAGTATACCGTTGGCAGCATGGTGATTTTAGGTAGAGGTTTTCACCATCAGCAGTTTGTTAGTCTTAGAGAGGCTTAGAGAGAGAGAGAGAAAGCAAGAAGAGAGAGCGAGAGAGAGAGAGCGAGAAATGACCGATAATAACATAACAGTTTTATTAACGAACCTGGCAGCATCATTTGTCTTGTCACTTGCACAATTTTCCATTTGCTAATCTGCATTTTTCGTGGCTTCTTATCAGAAGCTGCGCGCGATAAATAGTGGGAGCAGAAAGGAGGAACTTTGCATTATCAAGCACGATCATTGGCCTTCTACGAGTGAAATGAGTCTTATAAGAGAGATTTTCAGTTTTCTTACAGTTTTCTTTTTGCCTTGTTTGTGGTTCTTGTTTTCACTCTTGATTATTATTATTATTATTATTATTATTTACATGTAGCGCTATCTTCTATACATTTCTCTCCACCTCATCTTTCCTTCTCGCTGGACTTCTGTCTCTACTCATCACTCCCTCTCTGCCTTTCTCACTTTCCCGGCCTCTACCTCCCCCCCCCCTCTCTCTCTCTCTCTCTCTCTCTCTCTCTCTCTCTCTCTTTCTCTTGCACTCCATTCCTCTCCTCTCTCTCTCTATCTCTCGCACTCTGTTCCTCTCTTCTCCTCTCTCTTTCTATCTCCTCTGTCTCTGTCTCTCTGTATCTGTCTCTCTCTCAGTCTCTCACTCTCTCTCTCTCTCTCTCTCTCTCTCTCTCTCTCTTTCTCCTCAGACTGGCTTCGGCGGCGGCGGAGGGTGGCGAGACACAGGCAGAGCATGGAGCGACGACACCGTTCGCACCAAATTCTGTCTGCATCATCGGTTAGTTAGCAGACAGGAGCTGATTCTTTGAAGTATTATTTTATTTTCATTTTATTTTTTCACTAGCCACGACCTGGGAATATAGCTTATTGTTAGAAAGATATTCTAATCTATCTATCGTATCCCGTTTCAAATTAATAGAAATGCCTATCATAAATACCGTTTAAAGTATTTTTCTGTACTTCATTCATAAAAAAGAGTTTCCAAAATGATATATGTATGTATCTGTCATGCATCTTAAAAGGCATCTCTCTTCAATTTGAATTGAAGGCGCTGGCATAGCGGGTCTCGCCGCGGCTCGTCTGCTCGAAGAGGCGCAAATACCGTACATTGTCTATGAGGGCGGCGATCGGATCGGCGGCCGAGTCTTTCCCTTTCAGCATGGTTAGAGAGGGAGAGAGACAGAGAGAGAGACAGAGAGAAAGACAGACAGACAGAGAGAGAGAGAGAGAGAGAAAGTAAGAGCAAAAGAGCAAAAGATAGAGAGAGAACAAGTAATAAAAGGAGTGAAGGCGAGAGAGAGAGAAAGCGAAAGAGCAAGAGAGAGAGAGAGAGAGGCTAGAGGAAGCAAAGAAGGTGTTCATCTTCAGAAGATGGCTTCCTACAGCACGGTGCCACCTTCATCAATGGCGACCAGAATCCAATCTATGCAATTGCGGCGCGACTGGGTCTTGTCACGAAGTAAATACTTTAAAATTATTTTGGCGGGAATTTAAAATGAGTTTTTTTAAAACCATATTCCAGGTCCGTCGGCGATTTCGATGCCTTTGGCGACATTTCTGACCTGATGTGCGAGGGAGGAACGATCGAACGGTTAGTGACGAAGTGAAAAGTGAAATGGCGCGAAAATTAAATATTCAATGAAAGAAGGATTACGGTATAATTTTAAAGAGAAGTCCTCGATGAATTCACGGCCTTCATTACGCCGCTCGAGGAGAGCTACCGCGCGCTTGCGGAGCGTGAACCCGAGGCGACGGTCGGCAAGCTGTTCGCAAAGGACTTTGAAGCCTTCGTGAATGTAAGTTTGAATTTAAATTTTAAATTTCCCGACATTTCAGGTAAAATTTAAATTTCCCGACAGTTTTTCTGGTGCACTGTACTTTCGCTGCAGGATCCTGGACGCTTGAGACGACGTCGCGCCTTCGAGGCGCTCGCTCGCTTCTATCTTTCGTTCTTCGAGATGGAGTGGGCGGCGAATGTTGAGCTGGTTTAGCTTTATAATTTTTTTATATTTTTTTTACTTTATTTCTACCCATTGCCTCTCCAAATCAAGCATGCTCTCTCGTAATTTTGGTCAGGCAGAAAGGGCACGAATTCAAGCAAAGCTGTTTTGGCTACTTTAAAGGAGAAGAAAAAAGAAGAAGAAAAAGCTAATGATTAACAAAAATAAAAAATAAAAAATAAAAACTACGTTTATATTTGTCTTTACAATGAATTTAATAAAGAAAAATAATAATTTAAATATATAACTTATATTATCATTTTACCACATTTTCTCAGCTCTCCCTCGCCAACTTCACGCAGTGGGATGACGGCACTGACGATAGCCTCTCGTCTTTCTGTCTGGACAAGTATGTAGAAATTTATGAAATTTTAATATTTGTAATTTGTATTTATTACTTAACAAACTAAATATTTAATTGCCTGTGTAATTATTAAGTATTCAGGAACGGCTATCGGGCGATTCTGGACGCGCTCCTCGCACCGATCCCGCGCCATCGCATTCATCTCAATTGCGTCGTCACGAACGTCGACTACACCAACGGTATGTTTCTCTCTTTCTCTCTCTCTCTCTCGCTTTCTCTATCTCCCTCCCGCATTCTCTCTCTCTCTCTCTCTCTCCCTCTCTCGCTTTCTCTATCCCCCTCCCGCATTCTCTCTCTCTCTCTCTCTCTCTCTCTTTCACCCTCTCTCACTCTCACTCCCGATTTCTAATACTTTAATATCAACTTCGCTACCATTTCAACATGCTGACATGGAAAACTGTTAACGATTTCCATTGCTTGCATTAGAACCACACTGATCAGCAAAATGTTTTCCGATTTAATCTCCTGATTTTGTCGATGGAGCTTCTTGGTACATTATTTTAATTCTTATTTTTCTTGTTGTATAAATCGTTGAAAAAACTGGGGTCATACTGTAAACATATATTTCAATATTTTCATTTCGACGTATGTTCTAAGGAATTGAGAAACAAACAAAAATAAATAAAATATTTAAATGTTACTGCTTTTTCACGCTCTTTGGCTCATGTGTCAGGCAATAAGGCGCAAATTAAAACTTGAGTTTTGGTTTATGCTTTTTTTCCAGGCGACTCGTCCGTTGTCGTCTCATTGGCTGACAATTCAAAGGCCGCCTTCTCTTCAGTCATCGTCACGGCGTCCCTCGGCCATCTCAAGCGCTTCTCGGCTGCACTCTTCACGCCGCCGCTGCCCAAGCGGAAGCTGGCCGCGATTCATGCGCTTGGTAGAGAATGGAAAAGGGAGAGGGGATTGAGAGAGAGAGAGATAGAGAGAGAGAGAGGGAGGAGAGAGAAGAGAGAAGAGAAAGAGAGAGAGAGAGAGAGAGAGAGAGAGAGAGAATGAAGGAGTGCGAAAGGAGGAGAGAGAATTATCACGCGATCTCTCGAATTCTCGGGCTTGATAGAAAAATGAAAAGGGAGAGGGGGAGGGGTGGGAGAGAGGAAGAGAGTGGGAGAGATAAAGAGGCAAACTAACTGATTATTGCTCAATAGAGGCATTCTCTAAGGTAATTTGTGACCCTTGAATTCGACATACCGTATTTTCTCTATAGTACCCCCCCCCTTTATTAGAACCCCCCTCTAATAGTACCCCCCTTTGAAAATGCCATTGAAAAATACAACCCCTCCCTCTAGTAAATGCCAAATTCAAGATAAATCTGTTGTAAAACGGATATTCCAGTGATGATTCCATTGCATTCGGGCTACGATTCTTCTTTTTTTGGGAATAAAATGTTGTTATTTAACTTTGAGTGTCTCACATTGAAAAATAGTACCCCTCCCTCTAATAATGCCCCCCTCTCGCAAGGGTATGGAAAAATAGAACCCCCGGGGGTACTAATAGAGAAAATACGGTACATATGTATATGCATTATGAAAGATTATATGCTTTCTATAAAGATTACACTCTCGATAATAATTACTTAAATTAATTTGTTTTGTTGTTTTTTCCAGGCTTCGGCGACATGCAAAAGCTCTTCCTCACCTATGCGCGGCCGTTCTGGCCGGCCGAGAAGCAGTCATTTCAGGTTTACAAAGAAGAAATTTAATTTTTTACATTTTTATTTCATAACAATATCTTCAATATTTGGCATATAATTATGCATCACTTGATCGTCCGCTTCATATCCGCTTGTGTTCATGAATTTCCTTCCTATGTATAAGAGAACATTTCCTCGGCGACATGGGATATACTTCCTTTAAATTATTTTTTTAAGGAAACGAAAATGTAAAGCTCATTTTTTTAATTTAAAAAAATCTTTTAAAATCATTTTACCGTTAAGACAGCTCAGCTCGCTGCAGTGCCGTGCTCTCTTTTGGGGAGAGGCAGTATCTTCGAGGTCATCGACTGGGAACCTAAGGTATCCTATTTTCCTTCTTTTCTTTAACCCCGGCTCTCTCTCTCTCTCCTCTCTCTACGCTTCTCTCTCCCTCGTCCACCCACTCTCCCGATCATTTGTTCTCTCACGTCCCATCTCTGCTTCTCTCTCTTTCTCTCTCTCTCAATCTCTGTCTCTCTCTCTCTCTCTCTTTCTCTCTCACTCTTTCTCCCTCTTTCTAGACCCTCGTCCTCTGGCTGTCCGGCCGTGCCGTCGCAACTGCTGCATCGATGACAGACACGGAAATTGCCGAGCGTGTCACATCTCACCTCCGCGCCGCGTTCCGGGACCCAGACATACCGTATCCGGAGAAGATGTATCGGTGCGATTTATGTTCTTCTTCTTTACTATAAATCACTTGCCATCCATAACATATTTACGACTTCGTGAATAGCCACCCTGATCACATTCTTTCCTTCCAGATCCCATATCACATAGGCCTGCGATATAAAACCACCTTAAGTTCTATTTATTATTTGTTTTATTAATACAGATCCTATAAAGTGAATTGATTGTATAATTATTTCAAACTAGCGACATAAGCCTCCTTTCAAAGTACAAAAAAAATAGGCCCAAAAAACAAAGCACTTTATTCTTAATTGCAGTCACACTCGTCTCCTTTCTTGCTTACTCTCTCTCTCTCTCTTTCTCTTTCTCTCTCGCTCTCTCTCTCTCTATCTCACTACTCTCTTGCCAGTCTCTGCTTCTCCCCCTCTCTCTCTCCAGACCCTCGTCCTTCCCTAATTGCAGCCACAGCTGGCACTATTCGTCCTCCTTGTTTTCTCTCTCTCTTTCTCTCTCTTTCTTCCTCTTTCTCTCTCGCTCTCTCTCTATCTTACTACTCTCTCGCCAATCTCTGGTTCTCCCCTCCCCCTCTCTCTCTCCAGACCCTCGCCCTTCCCAATTTGCAGCCACAGCTGGCACTCGTCGCCCCTCTTCCTCGGCTCCTATTCTTACCTCACGCCTGCCGCAGTCGCACTCGGCGATGCCAACGACGCGCTCGCCGAGCCGATCTGCGCCGATGGTGGAGAGAGGTTCGGTATTTCTATTTCTCTCTCTCTCTCTCTCTCTCTCTCTCTCTGCTTCTCTTTCTGCGCCGATGGTGGGGAGAGGATCGGTATTGCTATTTCTTTTTTTTCAAATAAATATTTTATTTATGGTTAAACAAAAATTTTATAAAGTAAATTTCAGCCAATTTCATTTTACTAATCATATTTCTTTCTTACATATGCCATTTCTTACACGCCAGCCAAATAAAACCACCTGGCTCTGTTATTTTGTCCATTTTCGACAGTTTTAGACTATTAGACCTTTTGGGTGATTGGAAAGGAGAGGTTCTTTATTATAACTTTAATTATAAGTAATTATTTAATATCTTAATTATTTATTCTAATATAATTTTTATATTCAAATTTGTTTCAGTAACATCTTTTGGAAATAATAATAATAACAGTAATTTATTTGTTTAAAGACGACGCGGGCCAAGACCAGAGCATTTGAAATTTCCGCCAAAACTTTCCCGATTATTATTTATTTATTTAAAGACCACTCGTAATGTTCGCGGGCGAAGCGACGCATTCTTCGATCTACCAGACGGCCGTCGGCGCCTTCTACTCGGGCGAGCGAGAAGCGATGCGAGTCATTGCCGCCTTCCGCCGCGACGAGGCGGGCCAAGACCAGAGCATTTGAAATTCCCGCCAAAACCTTCCCGCCAAAACCACATTCAAATTTCGGGCGCCTCCATAACTTCGTGCCAGAGATCAAACTGGGTATCCATTGTTTCACTTTCGTTGTTGTATTTGATTCGTCGGTCACAGGTGGCCACTAAGTCGCACACGATGTTTTAGTGCTTTTTCAAGGCAGTCGACTCTTCTTTCTTTTGTGATCATCCATTTTGGCTCTGTGATAAAGAAAACAACTTGTTGGAATAAGCATTAATATTACGAAGGAAAAAAAAATCACATATGGTGCATATCAGTACCAATATATTTAGTGAAGTTGCATTCAGATTAAAAAAAAAATCAGATTAGTTAGATGGCTTTAAAGGAGCAAGAAACTCCTATTTAAAATTTTTTTTTAAAGTTCTATTTAAATTTTGCTGGCCAATTTACTTACGCATCTTTATAAAAAGCTCTCTTGCCTCTACGACTAATCGTTTTATTTCCTGTCCATTCCACAAGTAACCTTCTTAAGCGCGTTAAAACCCACCTTGGCTGTGCAATTTTGTTTTATTGTCGAGAGCTCATGGTTAGATAAATAAAGATGCTTGAGTGTGATTCTAAAAAAAAAATATATATATATATATAAATGCGCCCTTCCAAACTCTTAATTATGGGCACATCTGCCAAAGATGGTATGAATATAATAGAATATAAAATGGAATAAGTTCAGGCACAGCTGGTACCCACTTGTCATCGCTCAATCGTGCTCTCTCATTGTCTATCAATCTCTCCCCCTTCCCTCTCTCTCTCTCTCTCCCTCTTTCTCTTTCTCTCTCGCTCTCTCCCTCTCTCTAACTTACTACTCTCTCGCCAATGTCTGCTTCTCCCCCTCTCTCTCCCCAGACCCTTGTCCTTCCCAAATTGCAGCCTCAGCTGGCACTCGTCGCCCCTCTTCCTCGGCTAATTGTTACCTCACGCCTGCCGCTGTCGCATTTGGCGACGCCAACGACGCGCTCGCCGTACCGATTTGCGCCGACTTTCATTGTTGCATTTGATTCGTCGGTAACAGGTGTCGCGTATTTCTAATTCATTGTAAAATAGGACTGGGGAAGTTCGGCATTTCTTTCTCTGCTTATAAGCACTGATTCTATAGTTTGTAAAGAGGCTAATGGGAGCAAAGAATTTCATTGATTTGCAACATTAATTAAAAATTACTATAGTAACAATGCACCAAAAGCAAGCAACTCTAAAACATCACAGATACAACTCGGGGTAGCATATGTAAGTTAAATGAGAAAAAAAAGAAGTATCATCCTAGATGTAAATAATGCTGATAAAACTATTATTGAAAAAATAGATTAAATGTGTTCACTGTGGTGCTTCTCAGGAGAGCTGGAAAAACATGATTCTATATGCCAGATTAAGAAGGGGCAGGATCACACACACTATCGAGAGCGAGAAATCCTCTGAACAGAGAAACAAATGCATCGGCTGATTACGAACCAAAGTTTCGCAAACGAATCAGCCTTTTATATGAAACCGACAAGCAGAAATAATGTGAGAAAGCCTTGAACGTATTACTTTCACCACTATTGAATTTTCCTTTATTTTCTCTACTCTGGATCACTAATGATTAACGATCTTGATGGGTTCCAAGCATCAGAAGGGGTTCATTTCTTCCTTTTCTGGCAGAATTCGAACAGCTGATGACGTTCTCTCTCTTTCCCAGTCTCCCTCTCCAAGTCTTTCTCTCTCTCTCCTAATCTCTCTCTCTCTCTCATTCTCTTAAAACCATCTAATTCAATGCTTTGATTGCACAGCCTCTCCGTCGTATGTTCTCTGTATCATTTTACCTTTTTCGAATGACGTGAGTGATCCAATGTCTTCATCTCAACACAATACAACCCTGCTTGCCACTCTCTCCTCCTCTACATATTTCTCTATTCGGCTCTTCCTCCGCGCTCTCTCTAACCTTCTCTCTCTCTCTCTCTCTCTCTCTCTCTCTCTCTCTTTCCATGACATAAGGATGTACCGAGTTACACGGAAGATACAATGGAAGTTAGCGAATACAGATATAAAGAGGTCTCATCAATAGCATCATTATGAAGTCCATTGGGAGCATCCCTTCGCTTTAATTATGTTTTGGAGTCATAATCTTCATTATTGATATTGTAAAGGATCTGGAAACATAATTTAGTTCTGAACCTACCAATATGTAGCTCCCCATGCAATATATAGCAGAATAGTTCACACTGGTCATACTTTCTCAATCTCCATTTTGTCAGTGCATAATGGGAAAGTGGTCGTCTTCGTCCTAGCTCTCGCTGTGCCTCTTCTTGCACAGCAGACGTGCGCCACCGCTGGCGGTGCTGGACGTTAGTCTCGCCCTTCTATTCTTGCTCGGGAATAGAGCCCTCGAAGCAATAATTGCTTGTTCCTATGATGGCTGAAAATTCTTCTCGAGTTGGTTAATGGCGCTAGGAAGTTTCACTTTGAAGATGGGATAAGGAAACAAAAGATATTATCCACTTGACAAACTCCGCCCTGAACCTCTCCATTACTCTTCCCCACAATGTTATTGATGAATATTTTGATTGAAACTCTGTTTTCAGCCAACCTCACACGATTTCACCTTGTCCAATACCTTCTTGCTCACCCTGTTCTGCTGGGTCTTCAATTGTGACTTTTATTCCATACTGGAGGGAATCATTTTGAAGAAGAAAAGGATTTAAAAATTGTTTTTAACAGCCTGCGTCACCAACAGCTGCCCCACGGGCTTTACTTGCATCACGGCGCAGAACATTTTCTGCGATAATAATCAGCTCATCCAGGTGAGGAAGAAAAGCAAGGAGTTTATGGAAATCAAATTTTTTTTACCTTCGGCGTCTGATATCGAGAAAGGCGTTGAGAATGGACAACAGTGTTGACTAAACAGTGTTTAGGGAACATGCCAGGACAACAATCGCTGCTGCTATCGGTATTTCAACCAGTGCGCATTTAATACCCAGGTCAAGCATCAGATTTTGTCTATATATGTTGACTGACAATAAGCACACACTATATGGACATTCGGTCGAGATTTATATATATATATTTTTTTTTGTCTTTTTCAGATTCAAAAAATGTGCCAACGAACGTGCGGTATTTGCACCGTGGGATGAGCGACGGTTCATGTGCTCGTCTATACGCTCTCTGCCGAAATCCTCACTCTGATTGTTCTTTCCTTTCTCGTCCGACTCTTCTCTTTCTGTCTTCCATTCGACGAGGCATAAAGAGTGATTTGCAAGTTTGTACCACTAAAATTAGAGCCACAAATTCACATTCTCAAGAATACGCCAGTCAGGGGAAAAGTTCATAGTGGCTATACTTTCTCAAATTCCATTTTGTCAGTGTGCGTAATGTGGAAAGTGGCAGTCTTCATCCTCGCTCTCGCTACGCCTCTTCTGGCAGGACAGTCATGCCAAATCTTCGGTTATCGTTAGTTTCATCTCTTATTATTGCTTGGGAATCCAGCACTCGGGGGTGATACAAACATACATATGTATGTATGTTCTTGCTTACGGTAGTTCTTGAATGTGAAAAAGTATCAATATTTGCTAGTGCACATTCGATGGAATGAAGTCTTCGGGAGTTAATGGAGGGTTGGAAGATCGGAAAGTGGATATACATAGATCATTTACAAGAAGAGAGAACGATACAATCCAACAAGCGTAAACAAATCATTTTTAGTGTACCAAACACCATGCAACGCCACCAACAGCTGCCCCGATGGCTATACTTGCATCGTGGCCAAGGAAGTTTGCTGCGACAATAAGCGGCTCGTGGAGGTAAGAAAAGCTTTTTGAGCAGGACGTTTTATTTTGAAAACTTCAACGTCGCATATCGAGAAAGGCCGTTAAGTGTTGCCTAGAGAAAGATTTAGAAACATACATATATTGCCTGGACAATGTTCAGGGAACATATATTGCCTGGACAATGTTCAGGGAACATATATTGCCTGGACAATGTTCGGGGAACATATATTGCCTGGACAATGCTCAGGGAACATATATTGCCTGGACAATGTTCAGGGAACATATATTGCCTGGACAATGTTCAGGGAACATATATTGCCTGGACAATGTTCAGGGAACATATATTGCCGGGACAATGTTCAGGGAACATATATTGCCTGGACAATGTTCGGGGAACATATATTGCCTGGACAATGTTCGGGGAACATATATTGCCTGGACAATGTTCAGGGAACATATATTGCCTGGACAATGTTCAGGGAACATATATTGCCTGGACAATGTTCAGGGAACATATATTGCCAGGACAATGTTCAGGGAACATATATTGCCAGGACAATGTTCAGGGAACATATATTGCCAAGACAATGTTCAGGGAACATATATTGCCAGGACAATGTTCAGGGAACATATATTGCCATGACAATGTTCTAAGCATGCTTTGAGTATGATGATAATCTTTAGGGACCATGCATCGACATTCCTTGCAGAGACTGGTTTAATCCGCAGGTCAGGAGCATTACATTCTACTTTCTCATTAAAATAAGTCAATTTTGAAATAGATAAGCTACTCATATGGTGCATATACATACATTTCTTCACATCGAATAAAGCTGAAATAGTCTATTTTTTTACGGCCCAGCTAACTCAGATTCAAGAGAAGTCTCTTCCTGTATCTGTCCTCAGACGTCACCGTTTTTTTTAATCATGTTCAGCTCTTAAAACCACTTTGCTAAGCCAGGACTTGTTAGGTTCTCTTTAATTAGGCTGTGAGCTTCCACTTCTCTAGCACTTTTTTAATTAGGCTATTCATTACTTTTCGGTGCCTTCAGTGTAATAAATGGTGTTAAACACATTCAAAACGTTATCCACGTATTTTATTTTTTTTCATTGCACAAATTAGAAAATATGACGAAAAATCATAAATCTGCGGGAAAAATGTGACGAAAAATCATGTGACGAATAATCAGGTGACGAAAAATCATGTGACGAAAAATCAGGTGACGAAAAATCATGTGACGAAAAATCATGTGACGAAAAATCATATGACGAAAAATCATGTGACGAAAAATCAGGTCACCCCGTCACGAGTCTGTAAAAATTGTTCTGAGTTTTGAGGAAGATTTATATGCTATAGCATAAGAATTCCGTGAACATTCCTGGAAGCTAATTTGTCTGAAAAATTAAGCGTTCCCAGAAAGATAATAATTATTGGAAAGATATCGGGAGGTGACCTGATTTTTCGGGTGACCTGATTTTTCGTCACATGATTTTTCGTCATATGATTATTCGTCAAATTTTTTTTTTGATTTTTCGTCACATGATTTTTCGTCACCTGATTTTTCGTCACATGATTTTTCGTCACCTGATTATTCGTCACATGATTTTTCGTCACATTTTTCCCGCAGATTTATGATTTTTCGTCATATTTTCTAATTTGTGCAATGAGAAAAAATAAAATACGTGGATAACGTTTTGAATGTGTTTAACACCATTTATTACACTGAAGGCACCGAAAAGTAATGAATAGCCTAATTTAAAAAGTGCTAGAGAAGTGGAAGCTCACAGCCTAATTAAAGAGAACCTAACAAGTCCTGGCTTAGCAAAGTGGTTTTAAGAGCTGAACATGATAAAAAAAAACGGTGACGTCTGAGGACAGATACAGGAAGAGACTTATTTCGCTGATGGATCAACAATAATCGCCGAAATTCCACGAAGGAATTCAGACAGAGAGAGCACGCCGTAGTTACTTACAACAGTCTTGAGTCTGGCATTCATCACTGCGTACTTCTTCTTGGACATGACAGCACGAGGAGATCCGATTTGCAGCCTTGCAAGCTTGCCCTCAGTCAACCCTTGCTCGTCACGAAGGCGGTCGACCAAGGCGAAGATCTGCAGTTAGAAACAAAACAATGCCTTTATATTATCCTTTTTGTACCTACCGATGGGTGAACGAGATTTTTTGAGAATGCATTGTGCCAGCCTTCGAGATGATTATTCGTGCATGGGATTCCGTCTTGTGTTAGCTAAAAAGCGTTTGAAAGAAATTAAACACGATGTTTTTGTAAATATCTCTACCTTGTTCACATTCCACATCTGCACTGAGAAGAGGGGGGCCACATCTCGCCAGTTGCGCAATTTTTTTTTAACCCACGTGGACTTGAAGTATTCACCGAAAGCACAAGTCGCGCCGAGTGCTGCCGACGAGTCCTCGAGTTCACTCTCACAGAACTCGAATGCCCTCTCAACTTCACTCTCGGGAGTGCCATAAAATATCGTAGCGCAACTTGGACATCTCCTCCAGCCTAAACCGCAAATATTTCAATTCCTATTGAGAACTGCATTGCTGTTGGAAAACCTTGTACGATGGGCTCAACCCGAGCTCTCCAATTTTGCGCCATAGAGCTTGAGCATAGTGGAAGTGGCAGCCATGAACAACCGCATTCGGAAATACTGTACGAGCTGCATTTTCTTCCGCTTTTTCAAAGTCGATAATTACGTATTCGGGATTGATGCCTACATAAAATATCCATGACAAAATATCCATGAGTGAAGCGAAAAAAAGATAGCCATTTCGACCTGGTGCAAGGGAATGAAGGTGCGAAAGCACATTTGCGTACAAGCGTTTGGCAGGAGCGCGTATGCCTAGCAAAAGCAAGGGACATAGGAAAGTTAGTTCTTGTTTTTACGTACCAGCAGTAGGAAAGTACCGTATACGCGAGCATGAATCGTCCAGAGTTGTGAGAAGAGAGTGGGCACGCAAGTGAAAGTCCCATCCATGGCTATGACTTTGCAAGTTCAGCGAGGTTAGTCGAAAAATCATGTGACGAAAAATCAGGTGACGAAAAATCATGTGACGAAAAATCAAAAAAAAATTAGACGAATAATCATATGACGAAAAATCATGTGACGAAAAATCATGGAACCTATCGGGAGGCTTATCAGAATGCAGAAAGACAATTGGCCAGTAAACTGGACGAAGCGCGATCAAACCGCTGCGCCTCTTGAGAATCGATGGATGGCCACATCCCGTATGAGTGCTTTTGGGGGACTGATTAGGAAGAGAACATTCTAGACGGATGAGAACCGAACGGGCAATGTCATTCTCTTTTCAGAATTACTCTAGTGAGGCAGACGCCTGGGGATGCAGCAGTAACTAGCCAAGCAAGCGTCAGCCAACTCTAGTTAGTTTCCAGCATAAATAGTTTTCGTGCGAAATACCGTAATCTTTGGTGTGGCGATAATTTGAAGTTGTCATCCTCGAGTTGAACATAAAAATAAAGACAAAAGCCTGCATTTTCTGATACAAAATGCATGTTTGTTAATTTCTGTGCGTAATTCAAAAAATTAGGGCAAATTTAAATTCGTTTTCTCTTGCCGTTTTCTACGGCCTGTAATAGAGCACGAACAATATGAGAGGGAAATAGAAGCGAGTTGTAATTTGAAAGTGTATTATTATTTAGTGAGCGTCCGTCCACTTTTTATCAAGTTTAGTTCAACATCAGAAAAAAAACATTCATTTATCGCCTAACGCAGATTCAAAATCTGTGATGTCGACTTAAAAACAGACGTTTGCGCAGCACTTACGAAGCTGTGAGCACTGAACAAATCTTGAATATTGGGGGAACTATGAATTATTTTCATGTTTTGTCCTCTGTGAGGCCTCAATGCCATTATTGTGCCTTCAACAATAGACAGCTGTTCAAGCGTTCATGCTGTGCATTGAATAATGTTATCGGGTCAGATTGAATAAGGTTATATGGGAGAGCAGGCAGTTTCAACATTAAATAAAGTTGCATTTACTTTTAAAAATTGTATGGCATGGTGCGTCATAGTCGCAGGGTTAAAACGAGGAGAAAATAGCGCAACTCATAGAAGGCTTTTTCACTTTTCACGTCAAGATTTGAAGAGAGAGAGAGAGAGAGAGAGAGAGAGAGAGAGTAAGGAAGGATACGGAAGTGTTAATTCTCTCCGAAGTACAGCTACATTATCCCTCCGAATGGAAAAACTACAGTATGTCCTCGCGAGTGTAAAACTATGATTTCCCTCCGAATGGAAAAAAACAACACTACAGTATTCCTCCGAATGGGAAACTACAGTATCGTAATGCCGGTTGTGGTCGCGGCCGTAGTTGCCGGCCACGCGGCACAGGACGTCGTCCTCTTTCGCTCCCGCTGATTCGTGCGCAAGCAGTACAGGCTGAGCAGAGCCTCAAGATACACATTTAATGATTATTAAGTGACAAAATGGACTTTTTCTTGGGTAAATGCTTTTTATTTTTATTTTTCCTCTGCTAGTATAGAAAGAAAAGTAACTCTAAAAAAAACTAATGAAAAGAAAGCAACTAATTTACTCAAGTTATTGAATTTCGACATGCCGCGTGCATTAACTTACTTTTCCAATGAGCTTATATCTCACAAGAAGTCGACTGAAAACCGCCACTACATTCAGTGTCTAGCTTCGCGCTCATTAGATTAAAATCTTTGAATTTTTGCACATTTGAGAAAACAGAGTTGAAACAGGGAACATTTCGAAAGAAATTTTAATCAGATGATAATAAATATATAAAAATTAAGGAAAAAAAATAACTAAGAAAAAAATATCATAAATATGAAACCAAACTCTCTGCTTAAACTTTTAATAAAAACCCTAATTTAAAAACTAAATTAAATCTCTAATTTAAAACCGTGGTTTAAACAAAATGTCAAAAGCGAAGCAAAACCTGTAGCGGCTGGCCGAGCGGAGTGAGCAGGCTGATGCTGATGGAAAGGAGCGCGAGATCGGCGGAGAGGAGCGCGGCGATGAAGAAGAGGCCGACCGGGCAGCCGAACAGCACCACCGGCAGGACGCCCTAATTAGGCAGGTTGATTGGGAAGCTCTATGACACTTGTTAATGTGCCTTAAGCCCCAAGGAATCTTTTGCCCCAAGGTACCTGAAGCCCCAAAGTAAATCCTAACTTTAGTCCCCAGGCACCTAAGGCCTAATTGTAAGTTATCTAACAATAAGGCAGATTGATTGGCTATAAATATTATGTAAATAGAAGAAGACTTTCTGGTTTTTCTTCTTCCTATAGTTTTGGTTTCACAAAGGGATTCTCCGATTTGATTCATGTCATCATAAGATTCCTTTTTTTACATTCAGTGCTGCAATGAAATCCACATGTTCATATTATGTTTCAGATTCATTGGCAATAAACAATAAGTGAAAAATATCTTAAAAATAATAAAATCCTTTACTTTCTCGCAATACATTAACCGAACTAAAAGCCAAGGTAGTAAACGCTGGTTTACTAATAAATTCACTGCCACAATGAAATCCATATGTTCATATGGGTGGACTACATTTGCGAGCAGACACTTGCGCCCAAGGACACTTGCGCACAGAGACTTGCGCACAAGGACACTTGCGCACAAGGACACTTGCGCACATAGACACTTGCGCGCAGGGACACTTGCGCACAGACACTTGCGCACACGGACACTTGCGAACAAGGACACTTGCGCACATGGACACTTGCGCACAAGTTTTTGTGACCCTTTGAGGGACCATTTTGGTAACTTTTGGGGAAGCTTTTGGTAACTTTTGGGGATGCTTTTTGTAGCTTTTGGAGACACATTTAGTAACTTTTGGGGACACTTTTAGCAACCTTTGGTTACTCTTTTTACAACTTTTAGGGACACTTTTGGAAACTTTTGGGAATACGTTTGGTAACCTTTGGGGACTCTTTTGGTAGCTTCTGGGTATCGTTTAGGGACCCTTATGGCACCTTTTGATACCAGGCGTGGACCCAACAGAGGACCTTTTTTTAGACCGTTTGAGGGCCCTTTTGTCTCCTTTTAGTAACTCCTCAGGGATACTTTAGGCCAGTTTGAATTTGCGGTCACTTTGCATGCATTTTTTTTATCACTTTAATGTATACATATTTTTACAAAAATTAACACGGAGTAAGAGGATAGCGCGATGGACCGATAAGTAAACTCTCTCTCGATCTCTCTCAACGATTTACGCTAATTCTCTCAATGAACGCAAAACAAAACAATTTGGTTTTTGCCCGGCAACATGAGGATAATAAGAGACAGCGAGAGAGCATGCATTTTGAAGAGACTCTGCTCAACATGAGGCGCAGAATCTTGACTCAATGTGTACCGGGTCAAGATTCTGTGCCTCATGCTACGCAGAGTCTCTTCAAAATGCATGCTCTCTTACTTTGTCTCTCCTTCGCCTCATGTTGCTGCCTGATGCTAGCCAGAAAATCATATCAGGCTAACTCTAAGGGAACAGGCATACACAAGAAGTTGCCGTACTAATTGAAAGCGGTCTCCATGGAATGTTCGAGGGATCCAAAAGAATCCCAAAGAGGTCCCTAAAAGGTTACAAACTGGTCCCCAAACGTTGTCAAAAATGTCCTTAGAGTCATCTCTGAATGGTTCAGAAGGCTCCAAAAGCTACCAAAAGTGTCCCCAAAAGTTACCAAAAGCATCCCCAAAAGTTACTAATCACCAGAAGTTTCCAAAAGCATCCCCAAAAGTTGCCAAAAGTTTCCCAAAAAGTTACCAAAATGGTCCCCCAAAAGGTCACAAAAACTTGTGCGCAAATGTCCTTATGCGCAAGTGTCTGTGCGCAAGTGTCCGTGCGCAAGTCTCCTTGTGCGCAAATGCCGGTGCGCAAGTGTCCGTGCGCAAGTGTCCCTGCGCGCAAATGTCCTTGTGGGCAAGTGTCCATGTGCGCAAGTGTCCTTGTGCGCAAGTGTCTGTGCGCAAGTGTCCGTGCGCAAGTGGCCCAAATGTTTGTGTGCGCAAGTGTCTGCGCGCAAATGTAGTCCACCCGTTCATATACACACAACTTTTTGTTTCGTTTTCGATTTTGACGCCCTCTGGCTGATTCATTGGCCATTAATATTAAGTGTATAAATTATTATAAATAAAACTTTACTTTATTACAAGACATTAGTTGAATTAAGTCAAGGGGAACAAATATTAGGTTTAAAAATAAGAGAAAAAAGGAAAACTTTACAATTCCTTCCTACCTGCAGAATGATCATGTTCGTGAACTTGCGCTGCATCCTCAGGGTGCGCGTGCTCATTTGGTGGAGACGAGTCAGCGAGCTCATCTTGGACAGGATGCGCTGGCCGAGAGTGCCGATCACTGGAGAGACAGAGAGAAAGAGAGGGAGAGAGAGAGAGATGGAAAAAGAAAGAGGGAGAGAGAGAATGAGAGAAAGAGGGAGAGAGAGATATCACAAAGAGAGGGGGAGAGACAGAGACGGTAAGGGAAACTGACAGAAGGTGGAGAAAGAGGGAGAATAAAAAAAGAGAGGGATGAGAGAACGCGTAAAAGCGAAGGAACAAAAAGATAGAGAGGGAGCGAGAGAGAGAGAGAAAGAGATAGAGAGAGAGAGAGAACGAAAGGGAAAGATAAGGAGATAAATAAAGAGAGAAAGAGAGAGAAGGAGAGAAAGAGAGGTAAAGAGAAAGTGTAAAATACCAAGATACGTGATGACGAACGAAACAACGATGCCGCCTCCGATCACGATCAGCATTGCTTTTCCTCCCTAAAAACAACCTTTTGAAATTTTTTTATATTTTTTTTAAAGAAACTTTTCATCAAATTCCCGCTAGTTTTACATACAATTAAAGAGACTATAAGGTCCCAAGACTACCGATGCGACCATCATTAACATATGGCAAAGAACTATTTTCTTCAGTCTTCTCTTTTTTTTTTAAATAAAAACCCATTTTGTCAAGTCTTTTGCCGGCTTTGGTTGATTATTTTCAATCGAAAATATAAAATAAAAATAAAAAAAGTTTGTAATAAGAGATGTCATGTGGAGGAATTATGTCAAAGTCGTATGTACATTGAAACATATATGTATTCAACGACTTCGTTGCCTTTTGCACGTATGCAACTGAATGTAACTTGATTGCCACATCATTTCCGCTTGTACTCATTCCTTTTCTCTCTCGCTCTCACTCCATCTCTCACTCATTTCCCCTCCGCTTTTGCTTTCTCACTGTTCTCTCCCCATCTGTCACTCCCCCTCTCCCCTCTGCATCTGCCTCTCTCTCGCTCTCTCTCTCTCTCTTTCTCTCTCTGCCTCGCTTGCCGTCCTTTTAGTGTTCTCTCCATTGATGGCAGCAGCACCTGCAGTCGGCGATTCTAGTTTCTGCTCATCTTTAACACATTCCTCCTTGAGCGAGAGAGAAAGAGACACACGCGGGATAAAGTCTATTCCGAGAATCGTGAGTAAGCCTTGTTGATATTACCGTAGCGAAGCAGTACCAGAAGCCAATCTACATACAACCGAAACGACGAGTGAGCAAACCGGGAGCAATAAAGACGATTTATTATTTGTTCTGCCTGGACTCTTTGCGACTGCGATCGCCCAGTAAAGCAAAGATGGTAAATTATGTCGTATAAACCAAGTCTACTCTTCTATATACATACATACATAACATATCTGACTATGTTTTGACGAATAATTGTCAACAATGAAATCCTGCTGTTCATTATAACATAAATTGATACAGGAATTTTGTTATTATATCTTGTCTATTTTCAATATGTATTATGATTTCAAAAACGTGTTAATCAAAATTAGTAATTGCAACAAAGGTTTTTTTTCATACATTTATGCACATAAGAATTTATTGAATTTTATAGCAATTAAAATGTGATCGAATCCCATATTCCAATCTCACTTTCCAATCCCACTTTCCAATCCCACTTCACAATCCCACTTTCCAATCCCACTTTCCAATCCCACTTCACAATCCCACTTTCCAATCCCACTTTCCAATCACACTTTCCAATCCAACTTCAGAATCCCACTTTCCAATCCCACTTTCCAATCAAACTTTCCAATCCCACTTCCCAATCCCCCTTTCCAAACTCACTGACATTAAGCTCAGTGCCGAGAAAGGGTCCTCCGTAGATGGCGATCGCCGCCTCGCCGTCCACTCCGAGTGCCTCGCGCGCCGTCTGCGCGTAAGCAGCGCGGAACTCGCTCGTTGGCACGATGCCAGCGAGCACGACGAAGAGCGGCACGTTCAGCAGGAAGCAGCCGCCGTAGATGACGGCCAGCCGCTTCTTGTCCACATCGGTGTCCCTGAGGACGAAAAGAACGAGAGATTTTTTTTTAATTAATGTAATTCCTTTAAAGAATATCTCATGTATCGCAATACCACGAACAATAAAAAACATTCAAAATTTTTTTTGTATTATTATCATAAAAACCGGCACGTTGAAATCTTATTGTTCACCTGAAAAAGTCATATGTGTAAAATTACCCATTTTGATACGGATAAACAATATTTAAAAAAAAAGAAAAAAAGTGAAAATGAAAATCTTTTCCGTGCCTGCAGATGACGAGGTACTGTAGCACGTAGCCGGCCGGCATCAGATTGTTGCCGACGACGAAGCAAACGACCAGAAGGCAGAAGGCTACGTCGGTGAGTGCCTCCGAGCCGAGCCATAGGACCGGGCCGTTGATTAGGACGAGCGCGGCAGAGGAGTGGACGTCGTGGGACTAGAAGGTTTTGATTTCAAATTGGCGGAAATCATTAAAGTAAAAGGTCGTGGACTGGAAATTGTATTTCATTTCTATTGGTTTTTTGTTGCTAGAAAGTCGTGCGACTTTAAATCAAATGCTTTAGAGCCTAGAAGAATGACAGAATATAAAGAAAGAGATGAAAAAAAGCAATTCAAAGAAGCATGCAGGCAGAAGCTAAAATATTTAAAGGAAAGAAATATATATTTTTTTAAATTTCAAATTGGCGGGAATCTTAGAAGTAGACCAACCAGCATGTTAAGCAGATGCAGCAGCGACATGACAACAGCATGCGCCGCTGTCACAATGATGCATGTTCGGAAGGCGGGCGCCGACGTTCGCTCGGTGCTCTTGACTACGGTATAGATGAGCAGCGCATTCAGTGCCACGCCAGAGAGGCCGAGCACGGCGCTAGCGCATTGCGCAATCAGACGTACGGGCGCCATGAGGACGAGTTTTGAAAATTTGAATCTCCCGCGCTCTAGAAGCAGTTGAAAGAAAGTATACAATGAATACGGTATTATAAGGCTAGCCCGGTGGTATTTCAACATATCATTTAATGACGGATAAATGGGAAGAGCGTTTGCTGTCGGAGTTCATAGCTCGTGTTCAAAGCAAAGTGTGCCAGAATACTTGCAATTTTTCCAATTTCTCAGCTTTGCCTCCTGCTTCTGTCGTCTAAGCCTACTCAATCTTGCGTGCATCTAAATTTACGACTAAACATAGATAATAAAAAAAATTATATTTTCCTGAGCAAGGCAAAGCTATGCGTAGAGGCAAAAGGAAGTATGTAATTTGTTTCGTCGAAACGAGCGTGGTATACGAAACTACTAGAATATTAAAAGTTGCCGGTTCCGTTAAAATAAGAGCGAATACATATGTATGTCCATGTATTCGTGAGAACCCATTAGCACACATTTCTTCAAGGAGTGTTTGTTCAAAAGTCATGCGTTTATACATAAAAAAAATTGATGCGCAATGTTGAGCGAATGTGACTCGTGTGTTCATTACTTAGGAGTCAGGGGTCTTAGGGTCTAATTGTAAGAACTGAAGGAGGTCTAGGAACCAGGGGTCTAGGATCCAAAGGTCTAAGATCTAGCGGGCATTGTCTAGAGCTTGCCAAGGATTTAGCGCATGTAACTAAGTAAGCTGTAAAAACTGGACAAGGCCGCTGCAAGACGATAGCTTCTCAACTTGTTTGTACGAGTAAAAGTATAGACACAGTGCATATAGCCTAGCCATGTCCTGTGTCTACGAGCGGAATAACTAACAAAGTAATGTTACATAGATCCGTGTGGAGTAAGTATTACATTAGTAAAAACGACGAGGAAAGATTCTTAAACGTGACAGACCGGATGCAAATTGCATTTGCGCGCTGTCTTGTTAGCCAACGCCGGTGCAAACATCTTCTCATTTTCCACGAACGGCAAATTCGGAGAAGAATATAAAGCAATATTACATTTGTGCGCGCATTTCAAAAATGATATCGCTACATCGTGTATATGAAGAAATTTATTTATAATAATAAAGAATTCTTAAAACTCTCTGCCTTGTATATGAGCATATCTGAAGCAGACGGCTCGAGCTGTTAAAACAAATTTATTGCTGAATTAATGTTCTTCTTACGATTACTGAACCACTTACCGTATAGCACCAATTCAATTGACGAACTTTCAATTGACGAGAAGTTTTCCCACATCTAATATTTGTGTGATGTGAGTAGTAACTCGACACTCGAGCTTTTGAGAACCCTTTTATACTTAATTCTAGCCAAATATTCTTAAAGTTGTGAGAAAGACAGCGAGCATCTCCGCCTTTTCCATCCCTTGGTCTCTGGCGCTCCGCTCTTTTTACTCTGAAGCTCACAGAGAATTTTCTGGTTTCCTCTCTATTCTTCTTCTTCCCTGCTCCGTTAATTTTTCTGTCCCTCTCCGATATGAACCCGGAACGGTCGAATCTTAAACTTGGGCTTCTCACATTCGCTGCAGCGTGTGTGTGTGTGAGAATTCCTTGCATTCAGAGTGTAGTCTTCCTTAAAAGTGCGAGTCAAACTAGAATCTGACGAAGGACGGCCGAGAAGATCTCAGCCTTTTCTCTAGAATAAAGTATTTTTGGCAATCTGCCAGCAAACCAGAGTCTAGCGGACACAATGAAGGGGATTTTTGGCAATCTGCCAGCAAACCAGAGTCTAGTGGACACAATGAAGGGGAAGATGTGGTGTAGGTGACTGAGGCACTGATTAACTACATAAGTAGCTGAAAGAAAAATTGAAATGAAATGTTCAGACATCAATTCAGCTATTTGAATTCAAATTGCCATACTTCCGCTCCCAATGGCATGCCTCAAAAAAAAACTTACTTGACTTCCAGCGAATAAAATAGTAAGAGTCTATAAATAATATTTACTTTTAACAATTTACTCCTCCGTGCTAGCTCATCAGTGATCCGACAATGCTTTCTACTTTCTACATAGGCTCAAGGCATCTTTTGGTGTTGTTCCTAGACTCTTCAAAAAAGAGCAGCGCCCCTGTAAAATTGAAGTTCTAACAACTTGAGCTGCCGTCGATGAGAGTCCAAAGATGAGCAAAAAAAAAGTCAATTCAGGGACTTTTGCTTTTTTCCTCTCTCTATCTCGATTCCTCTCCTCTTCTACTATCAGAAGGATGAGGGTTTCTTCACGACTCGTGGATCAGATACAATTTGTTGTTTATAATCATCGGTCTTTAGAACCATACCTTCTGGGAGTGCGCTTGGAAGAAATGGGAGAAATCTTCCGATGCGAGAAGTGGCACCCGTGACGCAGTCGGTAGTAGGTGCAGCCGCAACGCGGAAGGATGAGGGTTCGACTCCCATGTGTCCCAACCTGTTTTTTGCTTTTTGTGTGTTTTGCTTCTTATTTTGATTTTTAAGCTAACACCAAACCGAACGATGTAATTACACGAGTCTCGCTCCCTCTATCTAACGCTTCATTCCTTTTCCGTGTTTCCTTTATATATATAGTTTTTTGCATAAATTTGCTATCTGCTGCCTCTTCTCATGACACGTATCCCTCTTGCTTTCTCTCTAAATGCAATGTTCTCTTGTCTTTGGCCAAAATTACATCAAATAAAAAAATGAACATCAAATTTACATTTTTGAAGGCAGCATTTCCATTGGCTCCATTTTTCGATAATAGCTCAAATTATTAAATTCTCGCGTGGATTTTTTCCCCACTTTCAAGATTTCTGAAAACAAGTTATGTGCGCTCTTTATTCGGCACTTCTCGTTTTCTCGTTCTTTCTTCATTCTTTTCCTTAACAATAAGTTTCTTGTTTAATTGGTGATAAATAACGAAACTCACAGCAGCAAATGTAGTGCAATAGCACTTGATAAGGATAATACAGACAATAATTCAGTAGCGATTTTTCAGACGAGAGTCGAATGTTTGACGTTGCCGGTAAAAATAGGCCTGGACGTGGTCTGGTCGACTTTTGGCCATCCTTAATCAAGACCTTATGAACTGACATAAGCTAAACATAGGAAGAGCAATCGAGAAAAAGAATGCTCTTATTCGATGAGCAGAACATTGAAGAGTTTAGAAAATGGAAAGTAAGGCTAGTTTGTCATGGAAAGGACTCTCATGGTCTGCCTTTTCGAATAATTTTGACTCCTAAAGTGGAGTTTCAAAGGTTACAAAATAATGCTTTATCGGCTTTTAGTTTAGCAGCAAAATGGAATTGTACTCACGTGGCACTCTTGGGGACTCTTGTAGAGATAACAAGAGATAAGGCTATTTTGACCTTTGGATGTACGCAAACGCCCACATTGTTATCTACCGTAATAAACTTCTTAAATGTCAAAAAAACCGTCCGCAATTGAGCAGAGACTCCGCTCATATTCGAGAGCTTATAAAAGCAGCCTAGACCGAGACAGGGTGCACTGAGGCGTGTGGTCTTCTTCCAGTTGGCCGTCAGCTGCCTGCTCTTCTCTTACACTTCTCCATACAGGAGAGTTTCCTTCTCTCTCTCTCTCCCTCTCTCTCTCTCTGTCTTTCGCTCTCTCTCCCTCTCTCTCCTCTCGATGTCTGCGACTTGGCGTGCATCCTCGAAGGCAGATTCAGTGAAGGATTGTTCGCTGGCGTCCTCGGAGAGTTCTTCCACGTGTTCCTCTCGTGCCTCTTCCCACCATTCCATTGTCCGTTGTCCTGTACTTGGAGTGAAGAATGGAGAAGAGAAGGGAGGAGTCGAACCCGCCCAGCCCCCCTCCACCACCTCTGCTTTTCCTCTCTCATTTATCAGTGTTTTCTCGAAAATTCCATGATGCCTGCGATTTCATACGTCTCGCCTTTGTCGCTGTTATTATTTCAGTCGGTAAGAAAGTTTAATTTGAACTTTGAAAGGATATGTAAAAAAACTATCTTTGGTGTAAATTTATTAACTATAATGCCTTCCTTTGAATTATTCTGAAATTCTTTAATTAAAACGCTATTTTTATTGCTTATTATGCTACAACTCAACGATTATAAGCGTCTGCCTGTCCGGATGCATACGAGCCACTGATTCACGGCAAGTGCACGCGCCGTACAAAAACTTCAGCCATTCGAGATGAGCTACGAGAGGACTGCAAGGAGGACGGTGGAGAACTCATTTCGATTCACTCTGCCGAGGCATGATTTTGCTTTAGTTTTTGTTGTTGTTGTGGTCGTTCTTGTCGTTCTTGTTGTTGTTATTTTGTAGTTATTGTAAAGAACGCATCCTTACAATTTAGTCTTATCGTTCAAGGAGACAATTTGTGCTGATTTGTTCCCTTTATTTCTTCTTCTTTATGTATACCTAAAGAACCCGTCAGAAGAATTCATACAGGAGAGTGAAGCAATCCGTCAGCGGATGCAGACCGATTTCGTCGTGATTGGCCTCGAATGCAACGCGACATCACAAACGTTCTCCTGGTTCGACGGCACGCCGGTCAACTACTGTAACTTGGAGGGTAAGTTCTTTCTTAAAGGAGCCAGCCACAAAACATTCTATCTTTAATTCGCACCCATTTTTGCCTGACCGAATTGCGAGTTTCTCTGGATTCCGAGATCAGACTCCGACTCCAATTATAGTGCATGTGGACGGTCCGGTCATAACAGTAAGTTTCATTTCCATATACTATGTATATATTAATGGTATGGTGTGTGTCTCATTGGAAAAGCTGTGAAAAACTCATGAGGTAACCATATTTGCAATATACATAGCATCTGAAATTTCTACGTCGATTACAACCTCTTCCGATCAGAGGTGGGAATGGGCCCAAAATTTTTTGCCAGCCCGGCCCTTAGGGCCCTAAGCTCTCGGCCCGGCCCGGCCGGAAATTTCCGGGTCTTGTAATTTTGGGCCCGGCCCGGCCCGGCCGGCCCGATTTAGCTTCTCAGATTTAAATTTTAATTTTTTAATGTAAAAAAAATTCTTACAATTTTTATAACAACATTTCCACTCTAATTAAGTGATTTGATGTATCCATTGCCATATTTAGTATATATAAACCTATTTCTAGTACTTCCGAAAATTTAAAGTTTACGTCTTTATCATCAATTTGCCAGGAATTTCTGACTTGATTGCCCAATCGTGCCTACGGGCCGGCCCAACTTTTCTTGGGCCCGGCCCGGCCCGGCCCGGGGCCTTGGGAAAATGGGCCGGCCCATTCCCACCTCTGCTTCCGACAATGATCATAGTATGCCACAGCCAACCTCTGATATAATCTTCTCCAGACGTCGCTTGCAATGACTATGACCATGTCGAAAGCTCGAAGATCTGCGTGGTTCTTCGCTCAAAAGAGGCTAGAAAATTAGAACTGTGCAAATGAGTAAATTGTCAATGTTGACCACTCTCTTCAGATGCCAACAAGAGTCTGCGCATCTCCTCCATATTCACGACAACGACGTGCGTAACTATTTTTTAACACAATCTATTACATGCTATTATGCAAGCAATGAATGTCCTTTTAAAAGATGTCGATCATGAAAAAAGTATGTGAGATTTTACATTTCCACCATTCGTTTTCATTTGTTTGTGTGTGACCTGCGAAATAGCACGCGAGAATGAGAGAGAGTGCCTTCTCCAATGCGGCAGACGAGGCATTTCTAATTTTGAAGAAGGGCGATCAAGGGGAAAAGTAGTTAAATAGTTAATGATACCATATGAAATAATACATTACCTATTTTTTCAATGATCGCCCACCTTTGTGAGATTTGTTTATAAATGTAAGTGAATAAAAAAGGTAGCCTCTAGACAAATAAGTTCGTGGTGGACAAGGCAGCGGAGCTTGGCCTCCGGGAGACGGTCTGCACATTGGCCTGCAGACGAACAACACCGTCGGCAGCAGAAAAGAGTACGTGTCTGGATGGATGGCAGTAGCAACGACACGTACACCAATTTTGGCAAATGTAAGACACACAGGCGTTATTATTACGAAATGCTACATACGTATGTATGTATAACAAGGATAGCCGGGCAGACTTTAGCCACTTTCCGTGGATATGTACATTTGACAATAATGTGAACCGCTGCAATGGTGCAATCGTGTGGTATTGGGTTTTGAATTTCGCGCCAAAAGATATTTCAAGTTGAAAAGTTACAACACATGAAAAGGCGGCTTGTTTCGCGCAAACTTCCCGGACGACATTTTTGGCCATTGCACGGCGCTTCGGACTCATCCATCGCCTCCTTTGCATATCTACGAGTGGGTTCCGTGACACTTTGTCAAATTACACGATTCGTTAAATGACGTTTAATCAAAAAAAAATTTTTTTGCTTGCCTTTCATCAATAGGCATTTCGTCTAAATAAATTTATCTAGGCAATACGACTTTCTGTCAATACTTTATTTTACTGAAAACCGACCTTTTGTGTCAATTCATTTACTACATTTTTTTTTTAATTCTCGAATCAAGCTCACAAGTATGAGATGACAAAGAGTTAGGTAATTAGGTTAAGGGTGTCAATGGTTAATTTAGTAGTGAAAGTAAATTAAATATTAAGTAGTGGTGAAGTGGTAATTATTATTTTTAGTCGTTTGACGAAATGTCTGTTTGAGAAGTCGGCAAGCTAAATTTTTATCTTGACAAAAGGCCTATTGACGAAAGGTAAGCAAGCAGAAAGACACGTCAAATTTTTTTTTACGAAATGTCTTTTGAAGTATCGGGCTGAACGGCGAGTGGGTGACCATTCAGTGCGACTACGCCATTCTACCGGCCGCATTGAGTAGCATTCAGCCGTACGCGTGCAGTCGACCGGGTCAGAAGCTATTGTTTCCTAGAATTAAATGAACGCGATCGTAGAACTATCATAGTATTAAATTGCAGAGCTATCATAGTATTAAATTGCAGAGCTATCATAGTATTAAATTGCAGAGCTATCATAGTATTACTGAGCTATCATAGTATTAAATTGCAGAGCTATCATAGTATTAAATTGCAGAGCTATCATAGTATTAAATTGCAGAGCTATCATAGTATTAAATTGCAGAGCTATCATAGTATTAAATTGCAGAGCTATCATAGTATTAAATTGCAGAGCTATCATAGTTTTTTGTTTGTTGTTTTATTGAAGAACTTGAAATGAATACTACTTTTTGTGAGAGCTTCCTATGTATGTATGTATTTCTCTCAAATCCTGTACCCTTTAGCCTTTGTCATCGACAATCGACTAGCGGACCCCGGATGTCCCGTGAATCCGTACTTCTACACAGCAGACACTGTCGTTGTTTTATAGCTGACTAAAGTTTTTTTTTCTTGTTGAAACATATTCCACAATTTCTTAATTGATTTCTTGTATGAGGCCAAGAAATAGGTCTTTGCAATTTCGGGCCGAAGTTGTGTCCATCTCAACAGATCTTCTTCTCTTCTAAAGGTCTACTCTCCGTCATATCCGGGACCACCAAATGCTACGAACTGCGACTACTTAATCGTTGTGGATGAGGGCAAGAAAGTGCAGGTAAAATTTTACTATTTAGGGAAAGTGCAGGTGAACTTTGCCGAAATAGATAAACTTCAGGTGACCTTTGACGAAATAAAGAAAGTGCAGGTGACCTTTGACGACTTGCATCTGAACACGTGCTGCGACAAGGTCCAACTCTACGAAGGTCTTGGAGAAGGCGCTCTAATTGCGACGTATGATTTATTTTCGTTTCTTTATAATTCTGTTGTTTTACATTCTTATAACTGCATATCTAATATAAGCAGCTTCCAGTAATATCCCTTATGTCCTTGTCGCCGTAGAATAAGAACCGGTTAGGGAATCTTACAAAGTAAACCGATTCCATTCCTATGAAAAGGACATCTTCAATTCTTTACTTAAATATTTGTCAGGCTGACCGGCGAACCTCGTTCGGGCCGCGTTTTCTACACTCAATCCTCGAACGTTATGCGACTTGCGCTGACCACTACAGACGGCAGCTTTGTGCGCGGCTTCCGCGCACGCTTCGAGGCCAAACATTAGTGATGATTCGTGAGAGTATCGATAGATTCCTCGGATTATCGATTGATTTGTGTAGCTCAATACCCGACCAATGCTTCAATGTATGGATAAACGCAGTTACGTTCTCGGTGTCCTTTTTCAGCAACAGGTTCAAAAGAAAGCAGCATGACGAAATTGGATGTGGAAAATAAAGTATGTATTATTTTTAATTTATAAATTTTTACAGATAAAACATTACTTGTTAATATACGAGCGAAATTAGATTAAAATGATATGATGCTGGAAATCTTCGGTCGATATACTATATGAAAAAGAAAATAAATAAATAAAGGTTTTATTTGTAGAAACGCCTCAAAATATGTAAAAACAAATATGTGTATCTTCTTTCTTTGTGAATCCTCCTGCTTTCATGTATTATTTCCATGAGCGCAACAGAGAATCGTTCGAATTCACCGGGCGCACGGTTGCTATGGGGACGCGTAGACGCGAAGAGTGTTTCCTCGGACAGAGAAAGCGAGTGCGGGAGAGATAGAGAGAGAGAGAGAATGGGAAAGAGAGAGTAAGAGAAAGAGAGATATGGAGAATTGAAGAGAGAGAGAGAGAAAGTTAGAAAGAGCACGTGATTGCTGCCACCACTTCGACTCTTGGCACACGACGCGCTTTTGACAATTTCGTCATTCAATTTTGAGCTCTATCTCTTTCTATTTTTCTCTTTTTAGTTTTTAATTCAAATTGCTACATTTACATTGTTACGTTGTCTATATACATTCAGCTATTACAAAGTGTTTAGCTTTGGTTAAGGATCTATGATATGCAATATCGACATCTTCTTCCGCAAGCTTTTAGAAAGTAATGCAAAGCAAGCTTTCGAAAGTTCTAGGGGAAACAATTACGCTTTTTCGTCGCGTACTCTCTCTCTTAACTTTACGTTGTATGCGCTGAGATGAGAGAGAAACAGTGAGTGAACGAGAGCGAGAGAGTGAGAGAGTGAGAGATGTAGAAAGAGAGAGAGAGAGAGAGATAGAGAAGGAGAGAGAGAGAGAGGGGAGAGGGATAGAGAGAGAGAGTGAAAGAGACTCCTGCAGCCGCCTAACCAGCCGAATGCAAGGCAGCGAGCGTGTGGCGCTCGACGAAGTCAACCGACGCATCGATGTCATCGAGCGACGGCTCCGGAATGCGAAATCAGCGCGGGTTTGAAGAAAAGAATTTGAATTTCGCGCCAAAAGATATCTCTAGCTATATTTTAAGGACTCATACATTGACTACCTCCGAAGCAAGTATCCCCGATGGCGTCCAGCGCTTGCTACGTATGCAAGCCAGGAAGTAAACTATTTTATAAAACTTTAAAAACTTTATTCCTTTTTTTTGTCATTTTGAAGACAATCGTAAGTTGCTTGTTAATTTGTGCTGAAAAAATTGAGATTTACTATTTCTAGCCTTCCGTGGAAAAGTACGACCTCTACGGCGAGATGCGCACGCTCGACTACTTTTGGGATGCGCGACGCGATGCGGTCGCGTCGCGGCAGCGACAGCGGCCACCTCCGCCGCGCCCGGCACACTTGCACAACCAGATACCGAGAAGGTGAGCGGTCGCAAGAATTGCAGCTGAATTAGTGAAATGGAGAGAGTGTGAACGCGGCTATTCGAACCAGTAGTAAATACTTCGTCCTCCTTCTAATGCGCACTTACAATAAATGATTATTTTTTTGTTAATAAGCCATTACTTTTTATTAGATTAGATGTGTAACATGTTGAATAAACATATGAAACTCCCACTCCTTCCATCAGAACTGTTAAGTAACAGATATGAATTGATAGGCAGTGAAAAGTTTCGGGATGGGCAGGGAGCAAATAATGTTTAATAAACAAATAATGTAACAAATAATAATAATAATAATAATAATAATTATTATTATTATTATTATTATTATTATTACTATTATTATTATTATTATTATTATTATTATTATTATTATTATTATTATTATTATTATTATGATTATTATTATTTTATTATTATTATTATTATTATTATTATTATTATTATTATTATTATTATTGTTATTATTATTATTGTTATTATTATTATTCTTATATTAAATTTCAGCGGCCTTCTCCTCGACTCCGAGCTGCCGCGCATGAGAAGGCGGCTTGGCGAGATCGAACAGTCGCTGCTCATCATGCGAGATGTGCGCTTCCTCGCGCCGACCATCGAAGCGATCGACACGGCGCCCTCACTCACAATCGGTTCGAATTTAGAGGAGGATAGCATGGACTAGCGGTTAAATGCCACGACATCATTTCATTAGACCCGGGTTCGAATCCCATGAAGGCGAGACTTAAAATTTACTCGCAGGCTTCACGCATGAAGCCGCCGACGAAGGGGACACAATCGGCGAGGTACGAAGACGACTGAATGAGGTTTGTTTCCTGCACATATGAAAGTACTTGATATAATTAGGCTAACTTAATTAGTGCTAAATAGCTTGCTTAGGGGCTGCAGTACTCTACATATGTACCGTCATTTTTATTTTGAAAAATGTAAGATATCGGATAAAAGATGAGAGGGAGAGTGAAGTAAGGGGCAGGAAAGAATGTTTTCCATATATTTTCGTATATCTTTAAGATGACCTTCTCATCGCCTCCGATTCTCGAAATCTCTCCGGAGGAAATCGCGAAAATGAAGCGGCAAGAGGAACGTGATCGTCTAATGAAAGGTGCCCCAATTTCGGCACAAAAAAAACGTGAATAATTTTTTTACGCTTTTATCTGAAGAACTCATACGAAATGCTGTATGTGTACTTAAATACCTACAGTATAACTGCATACATACAGTACCGCCCAACATCGAAGGGTCATGCGACGGCGCAAGGATCTTACCGATGCGTCCGATGCATTTCACACGACCCTTCGACGTTGCGGCGGAAGTGAAATTGCATGACATGCACATTCAAAGATTAATACCTTTGAGTAAAATAAGTAAGTTTATAGATATTAGAGAAGGCCGAATTCCATCCGTTCTCGACGCGCCAGCCCCTGGATCAAGGAGTGTTGCAGAAGATGTACGGGTTTTTTTTTTAAATATTGAATTCAATTTTGAAATCATGAGAGGAACGAAGTTGTATGAAATATCAGATGACAGACGATTTTATATTTTCATTGGATTTTGCGCAAACTAAAAAAAAACTAATTTCAGTAAAAAAAACTATTTAAAGGAAGTATCCGGCGAATAATTCTACAGTAGCGCTAGAGAACGCGTTTGAATGCGCGCGCTCATAAAGTTGCCTGTCGCCCGGTCGAGAGAGCATGTGAAATAGGAGGGTGGCTCCGACCTATCGTAGTTAATTCTCTACCCGCCTGTTTTCGCGTAACTATTTCTCAGAAAGTAATGGAACAAACTTTCTGTAGACATGTTTTATGCCAAGATCAATATGTTCATATAGCAAAGAACTTAGGTTAATTATTCCCCGGATACCTCCTTTAAAAGGCGACAGAAGGAACTTTCAATTTTTTTTTTCTCAAATGTTATTTTTGTCCTAGGCACGATCAGTCAAAATGGAGCTTCCCTCCTAAGAAATGACCATAGAATGGAGTAGGGTAAACGGTATTAAAATAATAAAAAATTTGTGCATTGCCAAAGGATCGTCGAGAGCAGCTGCCTCCTCCTCCGTCAGCCATTCAGGGTGAGGAGGCCAGCCAGCCGGCAACGCACTCCAGTGACGACGCACCAGGTCATTGTTCGATAGTGACAATGAGAAAGTCCCCACGTTTATTGGTTTGATTTATTTTCACTCAAATTCCGATACGTCAAGAACTTGCTTTATTCGAAAATAGTTTAAAAAAAATTGTCCTCAATACTCTCTAAACCATTGTTCATAATATAGAACAGATATCTATATCTATATTTTGATCCGGAATAGAAATGCATGTGCATGCAAATGTCTCAGTATCTCTGGCGTCACCTCCGCCGTCGCGTCCTCGTGTCCAGTTCGCTGATGAGCGTGGCGCGCAGTCGGCTGCTTCGGTTCAGGCTCAACCGCCGGCGCCAGCCAGTCAACCGCCACCCGAAGCCAAGGTGAGCAGAAGTGGTGCTGCAACATACATACATACATAACTATTTTGTTTTTAACTTTTGCTCCATTTATTTCAATTAGTATGTACTTGTCGTTGTCATAACGGTGCGATAAATATATTTAAAAGAAAAAAAACTCATATTAGATTTTTGGGCCTCATTAGATGACCTGAACAGTGAAAAAGTTTCTTCATGAAATATCAATCAAACAAATGTCTCAATGAAATATGGCGTTAAAATGGAAACAACAAGATCAAAAACAAAGTAAGATCATCATGTTCAATTCAGCCTTCTCCGTCGCAGGTCTTGAGCGCGTTGCTGCAACGTCCAACAGGTTCCTTATGAATTTTTTGAATTGTGAGATAGTCTGATTTTATCACAGAATTGTTTATTTACACATTTCCTAATATATCGGTACAAGATGCGAAGAGCTCGTTTGCGCTGCATCCTTGTTAAGGTTTTCACTTATACAAATCTATTTTTTTTCTCTTCAGCCCCTCCTGCTCCTCCTGCTGCCAACCCAAGTGGCGCAGGCGCAGGCTCAACTAGCAGCTATCAGGCACTCTTGACCATGCTCACTCAGAAGAAGGTTCGTTCCTCTTCGTATCTTCTGCAGCTTATTTGCTCGATTAACAAAATTTTAAATCAATATCGAAATGAATTAACAACGCATTTGCTCAAGTACATACTAGTAGATACTAGCTTTTAAGAGAGCCTCTCTGTTAGGATCAAGCAGTCCTCAGTGGGAGCCTGCCCCGGGGCAAAAATTTCTGATTTGGTTATCCAAAATTTAATTTGGAGTACCCATGCGCACTATGAAGAAAATTAGAAGGTCAATTTTGTTAAAAAAAAATTTTCCTTGTCTGGGCATGCAAATGTATGGAAAAAGTTGAAGTCCCCATAACTTTCTTTAATATCAATATTTGCCAATTTTATTTTTTTTAACGGAATCAACGTTGGATTCTGAACAAAATCAGCCCAGACGTCTTTCAGTCAACAATTTTTTTCACATCGAAAAATTACTTTTAATATTTGGATTTGACGGTTAAGTACCTTATACTCATTTGTGTGTGGGTGTTATATCTCAAAATGTAGAGCATTAAAAACTGTATAACATATATTCTTTTCGCTTCGTGTGCACTACCCCTAAGGGGTGGAAAATAGGCTCAAATATGGGTACCTCGGATATGTAGGATTCAAGGAATGCGTGAAAAGGAGTTAAATTCTTGTTGTAACATAAAATGAACCATTTCATTCGATTCAGCACGTGCTTCTTTTCAAAAAAGCTCCATATCAAAATTTCATAAAATTATCATCTTCCATGAAAAAAAAACATTTTTCGATTTTTCAGCCATTGTCAGAAAATGACCTAAAACTATTCGAATCGCTGTATTTTCAATGGTTTCAGTGAGAACAGAATGCGGATAGTACTATTCAGTACGCGACAAAATTCTCTACAACATACATCCATGACATCTGGATAGGGCGTCCCTACCAATGACACTATCGATTTTCCTAAGGCGGTCGCGTTAAAACTAACAGATCCGCATTTTCCAACTTTTCGTGCAATCTTAATGTTTCTTACTCATCCAATGCATCATTCTGCTCCACGAAGCACACAAAGGTCAGAACCGATGTTTGTTTTACAGATCTCTCGTGGTAAAAGCCCGCAAAAGGGTTTGCACGCGCGCGGCTTCGAACCTGGGACCCATGACTTTCGACGTGCACAACCAATTGGCTAAAATGACGTTATAAATTTCATTTCTGGAAAATGACAAAACCAATCTTAAAGGTTGACCTATCAGCCGATAGCTATTTTTGCGCTCTATCGAAATAAATATATCCACCAAACAGTGTAAATTGACGGTAAGGTCAAATAAGTGGCCAAAATATTCGAACCCAAAAAAGTAGATCAAAAAAGCTATTCATCATAACGTGATGTATGGGAAAGTTGTTCGTCTGAGCGAAAGCTATAGAATGGCATATAACATGTGGGGACAAGTTCAATCCGCAAGCAATAACAGCCGCGAAAATTTCCCCCCAAAATATTGACTTTTCAACGGACTCTAGGGCACTTTTTCGGTACTCTTACTAATAGAGAGGACATTCTTTATCAGTCACTATTATCTATTCGGTTGGAGTACCGAAAAAGTGCCCTGAAGTCCTTTTAAAAGTAAGTTTGTTGGTGATACATTACCGCGGCCTTTATTGCTCGCGGATTGAACTTATCCCCACATGTTATATGGCATTCTATAGCTTTCGCTCAGACGAACAACTTTCCCATACATCACGTTATGATAAATAGCTTTTTTGGTCTACTTTTTTGGGTTCGAATATTTTGGCCACTTATTTGACCTTACCGTCAATTTACACTGTTTGGCGGATATATTTATTTCGATAGAGCGCAAAAATAGCTATCGGCTGATAGGTCAACCTTTAAGATTGGTTTTGTCATTTTCCAGAAATGAAATTTATAACGTCATTTTAGCCAATTAGTTGTGCACGTCGAAAGTCATGGGTCCCAGGTTCGAAGCCGCGCGCGTGCAAACCCTTTTGCGGGCTTTTACCACGAGAGATCTGTAAAACAAACATCGGTTCTGACCTTTGTGTGCTTCGTGGAGCAGAATGATGCATTGGATGAGTAAGAAACATTAAGATTGCACGAAAAGTTGGAAAATGCGGATCTGTTAGTTTTAACGCGACCGCCTTAGGAAAATCGATAGTGTCATTGGTAGGGACGCCCTATCCAGATGTCATGGATGTATGTTGTAGAGAATTTTGTCGCGTACTGAATAGTACTATCCGCATTCTGTTCTCACTGAAACCATTGAAAATACAGCGATTCGAATAGTTTTAGGTCATTTTCTGACAATGGCTGAAAAATCGAAAAATGTTTTTTTTTCATGGAAGATGATAATTTTATGAAATTTTGATATGGAGCTTTTTTGAAAAGAAGCACGTGCTGAATCGAATGAAATGGTTCATTTTATGTTACAACAAGAATTTAACTCCTTTTCACGCATTCCTTGAATCCTACATATCCGAGGTACCCATATTTGAGCCTATTTTCCACCCCTTAGGGGTAGTGCACACGAAGCGAAAAGAATATATGTTATACAGTTTTTAATGCTCTACATTTTGAGATATAACACCCACACACAAATGAGTATAAGGTACTTAACCGTCAAATCCAAATATTAAAAGTAAGTTTTCGTTGTGAAAAAAATAGTTGACTGAAAGACATCTGGGCTGATTTTGTTCAGAATGCAACGTTGATTCCGTTAAAAAAAAGAAAATTGAAAAATATTGACTTTGAAGCGAGATACATCAATTCAGAAATTATCAATACTTTTACCTGTTCACGGAAAAATATTTTTTGAAAAATTTTTTTTGCCATTTAATATTGTTACTGGGGCCCAGTACCATGCCCGACTATGTTTTCACATTCGAAATCCAACGTCTGGATCTGGGGCACGCCCTACTGGAGGCATACAGAGAGGCTCTCTTAAAGGAAAAAAAAATATTGTGGGAAAAATTTTTTTTCAAGGAAACCTCACCTCAATCGTCTCCGGCGCAGCACGACGCCGATTCTTCGTCGTCGGATGATGACTTTGGCAAGAACAATACAACGGCAGCCGCTGTTCACCAGTCAACAACAGCAACAGCAGCAGCGGCAGCCCCTCCTGCCGCGGCGAGCACTGCTGGCGCTCAGTTCGTGCCGACATCGCCCGGGTTTGAAACTAAGTTATTTATACATTTATTTATTTATTATAGTTAAGCTAACCATAAAAGCATGTTTAAAACTATCTTTTATTATCAATTTATTTCTTTATTTATTTGTTAATAATTATTAAATTAATGTTGAAATCGCGTTTATTTCTTCTTTTAAAGCTAAAAATGGCAGGAAAGAATAAGAAAAAAATGGCAGGTTGTGAATATTAGCGATTTTGTTAGCTTCACCTCACCGCCTGCCTCCGGCGGAGCAGGCGCGCGTGATCCGTTCAGCAGATTCTTCGGTGGCTCAACCGCGACGCCTGCCGCGACGCGTGGCGGCGCGTCGCTCTCCTCCGCGAACAAGGAGGACGACTCGGATTCGGACTTTTTTGGATAGACAATTTTTTTTATAAGATACACAATAGTTAAATTGTCATTGAGCAATAACAGAGTAAGTTATTGAGATAAATTATTTTTAAAAGATGTTCCATTCCATAACAAGCGAAGAGGAGGACATTTAATTATATACATATGTTTTAAAAATGGACAAAACTGGTTGAACTCACTTATTATTACTCAGGAGGAGTTGCTTGGAGAGAGTATAGGGCGAGAGAGAGAGAGAGAGAGAGAGAGAGAGTCGCTAGCTCACTCTCACTTGCGATCTCCCTCTCACCCAATCTCTCTGTCTCGCTCTCTTATTCATGGAAAAGTTAATGTATGAAAAAAATCATCCACGGTAAATTACATGTATAACTTGTTAGACAACACATTATGCACAGATATAATGTAGCAACAACACTTGCTGAACACCGCGATGTGTATACTCGTGGAATATCTTAAAATACAATCCTCTCTATTTCAGAGGGTTACGGCAGCAAGGAGTTACGATAGCCTCCAGCGGTGGCGTATATATAATGAAGTGCGATTGCCCGACATCTGCTGATACGATTCACATATCGCCTCTTTTTTGCTCAATTATCCTCTCAGTCGTCTGCGTCTCTTTAAGCGGCTCGCACTCTCGCTTCTAGTCATGTCTCTCGCGTCTAAAGCGTCTCATCTCTCAACGCTCTCTCGCTGTGAAGGGCCGCAATAGTTCCATTTGGGATAGCAGCTGCATGGGTGAGCCAACAGAACAGTTATGAGAAAAGAGAGATTGTAATTAGAGGCTTAAAGAGAAAGAGAATGATATAGAATGAGGAAAAGAGCATGAGAGAAGAGAGAGAGAGAGAGAGAGAGAGAGAGGGAGAGAAAGAGAGAGAGACAGAGAGAAATATGGAGAGACATGGATAGAGAAGCAGCTGTAAATGCCTGCTCATAAAGATAATGATGAGGATAACGGTACGAGTTGGCATGAAAATGTATAAGAAGGGTCACCACTCTGGGAGAGCAGGCCGGGTTCATCTGTGCAAAGGAAGAAGAAGGCGCTGCCTCAATTTATATTAATCGAAAAATCATAATTTATTATATTCCACTTGAGTGGGCATGTTTAACTTTATCCATCGTTATACGTTTAGTAATAATGCCGACTTATTAACTTTAATTTTTCCGACTTGCAATTTCTTCTTTGTTTTGTTTAATTAAAATTAATGTTTAAACTTCGCTCGCAAGACCATCTTCCATGACCCCTTTCTCTAACTCGCTCCACTCTGTCTCTTTCTCTCCTTTCTCTCTCCCTCTCTCTCCTCTCTGTCTCTTTTTCTCTTCTCTCTCTCCTTCTCTCTCCACTCTCTCTCTCTCCTTCTCTCTATTATTTTTTTATCACTTGTATAACAACGTTGACGTTCGGCGATATAACATCTCTGCGACAGTCACGAGTTTGATACTATGTAAAAAAGATAAAATGATTAATTAATTATCCGTAATTGCACGTAGAACTTCATTATGTTTTCCGTTTAAATACTCTACAGATATATTCCGAATTTATAAAGATCGATAATATTTATAAATATGACCAGATTATCTACTTTAAAGGTCGAGACTATCTTCTCTGACCCCTCTCTCTATCACTCTATCTCTCTCTATCTCTTTCTCTCTCTATCTCACTCTCTCCCACTCGTATCCTCCCTCCTAACCTCCATGATGGTTATGCCAGTTATGATGGCCCTTTTTTTTCGAGGCTATCTTACCTGACTCACTCTATTTCTCTATCTCTCTCCTTTTCTCTCTCTATCTCTCTCTTACTCTCTCTCCCTTTCTCTCCCTTTGTCTCTCTTTCTTTCTCTCCCTCCTCCCCTCTCTCTCACTCTCTCTTTCTCCCACTCGTATCCCGCAACGAAGTGTACGATCTCTGTTCTCATCATACAACCGGCCTGACAACCAGAAATTGATTGATGCGTACATAAAAAGAAAAAAAGATTAATTAATTAGTTTTAGTTACTTATACAATGAGGGTCTCTTCCCTTCTCTCGCTTTCTTCGCTCCTTCTTCTTTCGACTGCGTCGCTCGGCTCAGATGGTGGTGAGTTGTGAAGACCATTTGATTTAAAGGACCCAATTACGAAATGATTCGACAGTCTATTCTTATGAACAATGGCATATAATGGCCCTATTTCATTTAGTAAGAAGTAAAGAAAATAGAATTAAAAAAAGAGACAATTGATTCTAGAGTCACGAATCGACAAGGCAGTCGAAAGCTGTTGCCCAAAAGAGATGGAGCGAGTCAGTCAACGGCACTTTTGGCAACTTGTCAAGCCATATCATTAATTAGTTTCTTTTCTGTTTCTAGCGATAACAGTTCACATTTTACAGTGTCGTTTCAAGAATGACGGTAATAGAATATAAATTTAAACACATCATGGTCTTTTTTTAAATATTAATTGTGCATATTTAAGGTGATCATATTCTACCAGCCGCTGAACTGCACAGAGCTGCTTAATGCGAACACGGGAGAGGTTTTCAAGATCAATCGATGCATACAGAGCGAACTCTTCGGCGAGACGGGTAGAAAGATGTTGACCATCGAAGGTAAGAGAAAGAGATAGAGAGAGAGAGAAAGAAAGAAAGAGAGAGAAAGACAGTAAGAGACTGAGAAGGAGAGAGAGAGACAGTCAGTGTGAGAGAGAGAGCGAGAGAGAGATAAAAAGAAAGAGAGAGAGAGAGAGAGAGAGAGAGAGCGAGAGTAACTACGAAAATGAAATATCAGTCGCGCGATTAATCTTACGTTTTGCCAATGACATGTCGTCGACAAACAGGCAGAACCACGTCGAAGACAGGCCACAATCTTTTTTTTTCTCTGAAAAATCTGAAGGCCTTGTGCCTATCTCTCGTGTACCGTATTCTCTTGTTCTCGGAGAGACCCTTCTTGGAAGAATCGATCATGCGTAAATTTTAAATGCCATTGAAATAGGATGTGTTGAAAGTAGTATACGTTATATTAAAATACTGTACAATTAAGATTTCCGCAATTAGGAAGAGTGCAGAGAGAGAGAGATTGAGAGAGTGTATGAAAATGAGAAAGAGATTGAAAGTGCACCGAGTGAGATAGATGGAGAGAGAAAGAGGGAGAGAGAGAGAGAGAGACCTTCTTTTCGTTTAGCCTGGATGTCTCCTAAGCTGTCGAAAATAGCCTCAAATTGGCGTACCTCGGAGATGTGGGATTCAAGGAATGCGTGATAAAGAAGTTAAATTATTATTGTAACATAAAATGAACCACTTCATTCGATTCAGCACGTGTTCCTTTTCAAGAAATGTCTAAACGTTCATAAAACTGTCGTTTTCCATGAAAAAAACCCATTTTTCGATTTTTCCGCTTTCGACAGAAAATGACCTAAAACTATTCGAAGCGCTGTATTTTCAATGTTTTCAGCGAGAAAAGAATGCAGATAATACTGTTCAGTACGCGACAAAATTCTCTACAACATACATCCATTACATCTGGATAGGGCGTCCCCACCAATGACAGTATCGATTTTCCTATGGCTTTCGCATCGAAACTGACAGATCCGCATTTTCCAACTTTTCGTGCAATCTTAATGTTTCTTACTCATCCAATATATCATTCTGCTCCATTCAGCATACTGAATTCAGAACCGATGTTTGTTTCGCATATTTCCCGTGTTAAAAGCCCGTAAAATGGTTTGCACGCGCGCGGATTCGAACCTGCGACCCATGACATTCGAAGTGCACAACCAATGGCCCAAAATGACATTTAAAAATTCATTTCTGGAAAATGCCAAAACCAATCTTAAAGGTTGACCTATCAACCGATAGCTATTTTTTACGCTCTATCGAAATAAATATGTGAGCAAAAAGTGTAAATTGACAGCAAGGCCAAATAAGTGGCCAAAATATTCGAACCCAAAAAAGTAGATCAAACAATCTATACATTATAAAGTGATGTCTGGGATAGTTGCTCGTCTTCGCGAAAGCTATCGAATGGCATATAATATGTGTAGATAAGTTCAATCCGCGTGAAATAACAGCCGCTGAAATGTACCACGAAGAAATTTACCTTTCAAAGGACTTCACGGCACTTTTTCGGTACTCCAGCCGAACAGCAAATAGTGACTGATAAAGAATGTCCTCTCTATTAATATGAGTCCTGAAAAAGTGCCGTGAAGTCCTTTGAAAGGTAAATTTCTTGGTGGTACATTTCCGCGGCTGTTTTTTCTCGCGGATTGAACTTATCACCCCATATTATATGCCATTCGATAGCTTTCGCGAAGACGAGCAACTATCCCATACATCACTTTATAATGTATAGATTGTTTGATCTACTTTTTTGGGTTTGAATATTTTGGCCACTTATTTGGCCTTGCCGTCAATTTACTCTTTTTGGCTCATATATTTATTTCGATAGAGCGCAAAAATAGCTATCAGTTGAAATATCCACCTTTAAGATTGGTATTGGCATTTTCCAGAAATGAATCTTTATATGTCACTTTGGGCCATTGGTTGTGCACGTCGAATGTCATGGGTCGCAGGTTCGAATCCGCGGGCGTGCAAACCCTTTTGCGGGCTTTTACCACAAGAAATATGCAAAACAAACATCGGTTCTGAATTCAGTATGCTGAATGGAGCAGAATGATATATTGGATGAGTAAGAAACATTAAGATTGCACGAAAAGTTGGAAAATGCGGATCTGTCAGTTTCGACGCGACAGCCATAGGAAAATCGATACTGTCATTGGTGGGGACGCCCTATCCAGATGTAATGGATGTATGTTGTAGAGAATTTTGTCGCGTACTGAACAGTATTATCCGCATTCTGTTCTCGCTGAAAACATTGAAAATACAGCGCTTCGAATAGTTTTAGGTCATTTTCTGTCGAAAGCGGAAAAATCGAAAAATGGGTTTTTTTCATGGAAAACGACAGTTTTATGAACGTTTTTAGACATTTCTTGAAAAGGAACACGTGCTGAATCGAATGAAGTGGTTCATTTTATGTTACAATAAGAATTTTACTTCTTTCTCACGCATTCCTTGAATCCCACATCTCCGAGGTACGCCAATTTGAGGCTATTTTTGACAGCTTAGGAGACATCCAGGCTAAACGAAAAGAAAGTATGTTATACAGTTTTTAATGCTCTACATTTTGAGATATAACACCCACACACAAATGAGTATAAGGTACTTAACCGTCAAATTCAAATATTAAAAGTAATTTTTCGATGTAAAAATGAAATAATTGACTGAAACACATCTGGGCCTTTTTTGTAGAATCCAACGGTGATGCTAATAAAAAAAAGAAAATTGAAAAATATTGAGTTTGAAGCGAGATACATCAATTCAAAAAATATCCATACTTTCAACTGTTCACACAAGAATTTTTTTTGAAAAAAATTATTAACCATTTAATCTTGCTACTGGGGCCCTGTGCCATGACTGACTACGTTTTCATACTCGAAATCCAACATCTGGATCTGGGGCAGGCCCAACTGAAGGCATTCAGAGAGGCTCTCTTAAACGAACCAAGTACAAAATGATTCTACATTTGATTCATACGAACAATGGCATATAATAAGCCTATTTTATTTAGCAAGAAGTGAAGAAAATAAAATTTAAAAAGATAATTGATTCAAGAGTCACGAATCGACAAGGTAGTCGAAACGTGTTGCCCAAAACCGATGGAGGCGTGCTGCAAGCGGGTCAGTCAACGGCACTTTTGGCAACTTGCCTAGCCATATCATTAATTAGTTTTTTTGTTTGTTTCTGGTGAAAATAGTTCACGTTTTGCAGTGTTCCTTCAAGAATTACAGTAATTATTACCTAACTGAATGACAGTATGTCGAGGTTCACGGAGTTAGGTGGTTAGCTGTGTCACATGAAGTTCGGGCGGTCAGGTTCTGCACCGTTAGGGGTCCATACTTTACTTTCTCGCTCTCGTTTTCTTTAAATTATGATCTTGAAAACTTTTTAACAGTTCTACATATACTCTGAAGAATCAACAAGAAGTAAGTTCGCAAAGTCATTGTCCCGCCAATATACAACAGCTTTGCGATGTGAAGCCAAGACTCCAAGTAAAATATATGACGTAGGCGCAAACCAAATGATCAAGTGCATACCACATCATACAACCGGCCTGACAACCAGAAATTGATTGATGCGTACATAAAAAGAAAAAAAGATTAATTAATTAGTTTTAGTTACTTATACAATGAGGGTCTCTTCCCTTCTCTCGCTTTCTTCGCTCCTTTCTTCGCTAAAACCCTTATTAATTAAAACAACAAACCAATTGTCCCGCGAATAGCCAATAGCTAATTCAATTAGCACTTTGATTTTATACGCGATTTTATATCTAAGTAAAAATCTGACGTTCCAACTTAGCAAATGATCACTTCTATAGCCTCACTGCCTTAACATAACCGTTATTAAGTAAAATAGCAAAGAAATTGTCCCGCCAATAGCCACTGGTTGCAGATAGCATTGATTTCATTAGTGGTGTGAAGGCAAGACTCCAAGCGAAATATATGAAGTAGGCGCTTACCAAATGCTCAAGCGTATATCACACAACTTCAACGAAACCCTTACTAATAAAAATAACAAAACAATTGTCCCGCGAATACACACAGCAAAAAAAAAACGCTTAGCTCTGAAATTGTTAACGAAAATGTATTAAAACTTGGATCCGCGGCCGTTAAATGGCTGAAATAGCGTATTCATCTGATACGGTATTGCGCCCAGGCAACATCTTTACCAGAATTTCATTCTGCGGTCTCTAAATGAATAAAACATTTCTTGACTTACTATTCGAGTTACTATTTTGAAAGAGAATACAAATTTAGGTACATGTCATAATTTATTTTAAAATATTAATTGTACACAATTAAGGCGATCACATTCTACCAGCCACTAAGCAAGTACTGCACAGTGAAGCAGGTGGCGAGCATGGCAGAGGTCGTCAAGATCAATCGATGCATTCAGACGGAGCTCTTCAACGAGACGGGTATAGCGACGGTGAACATCGAAGGTACGATAGTGAGAGAGAGAGAGAGAGAGAGAGAGAGAGAGAGAGAGATTGAGAAAGATCGAGTGAGAGTGAGAGAGCGAGCGAGAGAGAAACAGAGAGAGAAAGAGAGAGAGAGAGAGAGAGGGAGAGAGCAGAGAGAGAGAGAGAGAGAGAGAGAGAGAGAGAGAGAGCAAGAGAGAGAGAGAGAGAGAGAGAGATAGAGAGAGAGAGAGAGAGAGAGCAAGAGAGAGAGAGAGAGAGGGAGAGAGCAAGAGAGAGAGAGAGAGAGAGAGAGAGAGAGGGAGAGAGCAAGAGAGAGAGAGAGAGCGAGAGAGAGAGAGAGAGAGAGATAGCAAGAGAGAGAGGGGAACTACGAGAATGAAGGCTTGTTGCAAAGAGTTATGAAGGAGAAATGGAGAGAGAAAAGGAATATCCGTAGATGCACTTCTGAACACGTAATGTATTGCTCTGCTAACAGTGAAGTATAGTTATTATCTGAAAAAGGGGGAGTGATTCATACAAAATAACCAAAGTGTGTTAAACATTAATGAAACATGCGAAAGTGTTGTTCGTGTCTCTCTACATTTCTCTCGCATATGGTATTCACTTATTCTCGGAGCGACTCTTTCTGGGAGAATCGATAACGCATTCATTTTAAATGCCACAGAAGCAGGATATGTTGAAAATTTTACACGTTACATTAAAATACTGTAAAATTGAGATTTCCACAATTAGGGAGAGTGGAGAGAGAGAGAAAGAGAGAAAGTCTAAGAGAGAGAGAGAGAGAGATTGAAAGTGCGCCGAGTAAGAGAGATGGGAGAAAGAGAGTGAGAAGGGCTAAATAAACACATGCTTTATAAGCTCTTGCTATAATTATGACGTCATTCCGTTTCTTATTTCTAGACTCGGTGTGCTGCCTCTCGCAGCACAGCAACTATGAAGAGAGGCGGTATGCTATTCTCTCTCTCTCTCTCTCTCTCTCTCTCTCTCTCTCTACAGCTGCTCCGCTCGTTGCGTCGCCGCTCTCTTGACGCCCGGTTTGAGTTCCGAGCAGAAGTATCATGTCATTGATGACTGCAAGAAGCACAAACAATGGACCACGGTAACGAATCGAACAATAATCTCTCACTAATCAATCAATAATACTTCCGGTATTTCATATTCTTATTCAATTAATAACTAAATAAATGAATTCACCCTTTCTCTGTTATTTCGGCTCGCCACTCTCTCTTTTTCTCCTTTTTCTGCTCTCTCTCTCGCCCTCCTTTATATTTCTGTCTCTCTCTCTCTCTCTCTCTCTCTCTCTCTTTCTCCTTCCAGAGTTTCCTCGTGTGTCTCGTGAAGCTTCGTCTCTTCCCGGCTCGCTTGCCTGGGACCCGGAATGCAACTCCCCTCTCATGAACCACCAGCCCACACCCGACCAACGTTCGTTCGTTTTGTACGTCTTCACATTTCTCTTCCTTTAAAAGAACACTAGTAAAAGGATGATATCACCAAACAGTTGTCCTTTCTTTTTGAAGTTGTATTTCTCGAGAAGGAGCGCAAAGGTCTCTTGTAAATAAAAGAGAAAGCTCGAACCGTAGCAATTTATGAACACTGTACTTCTTGAAGATTCTGCTGTAACAAGAATGTGAACAGAATCGTCTACTTGATCTCTATGTCTACTATCGCTTCAACAGCATTCAGTTTGGAATATCTTATGTCGCGTTCTAGTAGAGAATAACTTGCGCATTTAAAATCAAGAACGCAGTATTAAAGGAGCTCGAAATTCAATTTTTTCTAGGTGTAGGTGATGCAAGCAATGGACTTGGACTTCTTGAACTAAAACAATGTCGAAGCATGAACGTCGAAAAAATTTTAATGAGCAAGAAATTTGCATTTGAAAAATTAACCCTGACGCAGGGAATTAATGCCTATTTGAACTCGCGCTCGAGAGCCATGTCCTTCTTTATGGTTGGTTGTACCAATTCACAATTAACTATTCCGCGGATCAAGTACAGTTGCCGCGAATAATAATATACTTTCCTTTCTCAAACATCAAAAACTTTTTCTTTTATTGACCTTGAAAAAGGAACGGATTTTCTATTTTGACAAGTATACAAGCATTTCATTTTGAACGCCTATTGAGATCTCCAATTTTTCACGTTGCGTTGAAGTCACTTCTCGTTACCTATCTGTCCTATATAGCCAGCAATATATCTTTACTTCTTCACCAACTCCTTCCAACATCAGCTCCTTCTCATGCGAGCTGCCTGAAGAACAAATGAAAGTGTTCAATTCCCTTAAAAGGCAAATCTTATCAACTTCTTCAACCCATTCTCTATTGATCATCATTATTTCCATCTTAGTCCCCAGCACTCTCATTAGCTGTCTTAAAATGTCAGCATTCAAGCCACTCTTCAACCAACATCTGTATTCTTCTTGCAAAACAACACAATCAAAAACAACAATGAGTGAGTGGAAACAGGGAGGAAGGGATGGAGCTGGATGGTGAAATCCTGCAAGTCGAATAGCCAGAATGCCAAGTCGTCAGGCTCTCTTCTCTCCGAATCGAATGTTGATGGTAGAGTAGAAAGTAGTCGAGAGAAGAAGAAGAGAAGAGAGGGGCTGACGACCAAACAACAGAGGAAGCCTTCGTAGAGCTTCAGCTTGGTGCGACGCCAATGACGGCGCTTGGCGTTGTACTTGATCTGCAATCACGATTATCATCACGATTATCAAACAAAACTTGAAGTTAAAAACCCTAAAAGGAACATAATTCTAAAATATATAACAGTTTAAAATAAAGCACAAGATTTAAATAAAATATCAGCCCTTTTTCAATTAACTTAATGTAAGCCCAATATTTATTTTTGTCAAAGTTAATTTACTGCCTTGAAATGGTTAGTAATTAGAAAGGATAAAAGAAAGCCTTGTTGTCCGTCTTCATGCGCGCCCACTGCGGCAGCGGCCGATTCTGCTTCTGAGCCTTGTCAAGCTTGCGCTTGATGATGAACGTCTTGTGACATATACCGTATTTTCTCTATTAGTACCCCCGGGGGTTCTATTTTTCAATACCCTTGCGGGAGGGGGGCACTATTAGAGGGAGGGGTTCTATTAGAGGGAGGGGTACTATTTTTCAATGTGAGTCACTCAATGTTTAATAGCAACATTTTATTCCCAAAAAAAGAAGAATCGTAGTCCGAATTCAAAGGAATCATCACTGGAATATACGTTTTACAACAGATTTATCATGAATTTGGCATTAGTTCATTGGTAAGAGCTCCCCATGCCTCCAGGAGGACTATTGGGGGGGGGGGTACTATTGGAGGGGGGGTTCTACTAGAGGGAGGGGTTCTATTTTTCAATGGCATTTTCAGAGGGGGGTACTATTAGAGGGGGGGTTCTAATAAAGGGGGGGTACTAATAGAGAAAATACGGTATACACGAAGATGGGGCTCTGTAGCCACCGGAAAAGGCTGTTCAACTTGGACAAAGTTGACTGGGTCTCAGGCAATCTTGGGGCTCTCGGAGGGCCCATCCTAGCTGGGCTTGCCCTTGTAGCCCTTTCGATATATATTCTTTATCGCTTTGCCCAGCATGGGTTTAATGTGATAACATATAGTCATACAAGTGATGAAATATGGGTCAAGCAAAAGGAAAAACAAACAAGAAAAAAAAAAAAGAAAAAGCAAAGAAAGGGGAATGTAGTCATGATGTAACATTCAAGCAATAGGTACGGAAGGAAGAGAGGGAATTTGTTGAGACATGGTGATCAAGTAGTGAGTTCCATAACCGGACTACACGATAAGATAGGCATGAGCGACGATAGCGGAGTGATCGAAGAGATGGAAATGAAAGCCTAAGAGAGTGACCACGGAGATTGGAAGAGTATCCAGTTGGGAATTGGAAGAAATGAGTGGGTTCAATTGGGGTAAGATTTCGCATAATTTTGAAAGTTGTAACTAAATCGGTAACAAGTCTGCGTTGCTCGAGCGAGGGTAATCCGAGGGTCTGTAAGCGTTGATCATATGACATAGAACGGCCAGATCTTTTAAAGATGGATCGGGTGAAACTTCTTTGGACTCTCTCAACCATATTGACATATTGAACAGCAGAAGGGTTCCAAACTTCGGATAGTGAATCAAGTATGGGCAATACATAAATGTTATATAGGCGGGTCAAAATAGAGGGGTTGCGAGATCGGAAAGAGCGAAGAATATATGCGCATCGTGCGGACGCTTTTCTAACAATGGTCAAAATGTGCTCCCTAAATGATAGTTCGCTATCATATGTAATACCAAGGTCCTTAAAAGAAGACACAGTTGGGAGAGGTATGCCGCGCAAAGAAAACACCGGTGGGATTGGGTGGTTACCGATTGTCATGATAACAGTCTTATCCAAGGAGATAATGAGACCCCACTTATTGGCCCATAAATCGATGGCATTAAGTGCCGATTGAAGGAGAGGCTGATCATTATACGTATATACCTTAATATCATCCGCGTAAATAGTGAAATAACAACCTGAGGGTATGCATTCAACAATGTCATTAATGTAGATAAGAAAGAGAAGAGGTCCTAAACAAGTTCCCTGATTTACACCACTGTTAATAGAATAGGGAAGAGAAGTAGAATCATTGATGATAACCGACTGGTTTCTATTAGCTAGAAATGAGTCAAAGAATCTCAGAAGGCTACCAGATATACCAATTTTGGAAAGTTTATAGAGAAGATGGGGTCGAGGAATTGAATCGAAGGCCTTGGTGAAATCAATAAAAGCAGTAGTGACATATTGGGACGAGTCTAAAGCACGATGCCATTCATTAAGAGTGGATAAAAGGGCAGTGGATACGGAGTGGCGAGGGCGAAAGCCGTATTGGAAAGGGGTGAGAATGGAATGCTCTTCAAGGTAGAGGAAAATTTGTCGGGAAATAATGCGTTCCATTACCTTAGATAGAGAACAAGTGAGAGATATAGGCCTATAATTTACACAATCTTCGCGGGATCCTTTCCGCTTGTACACGGGACGGATAAGAGCACGGGACCATATCTTGGGAATTTGGCCATACATCATTATTCGATTAAATATTATAGTAATGGGAGTAGTAATAGAGATAGCGGCCTTCTTAAGAAAAATATAAGGAATTCTATCAGGAGATGTAGAGTTTCGACTAGGGAGCTTAGACAATGCACGGGAGATGGTTTCTGAGGTAAACTCGATGTAATCTAATCGGCCAGCAGTGTAAGGGGTAGAGTCAGACGGGGGAGGAGGAGGGGAAACAGAAGTGAAATCAAAACAATCTTCAAAATAATCAGCAAATGCTTGAGCCTTGGAGGGTGCATCTGTACATATAGCATAAGAGGTCTTAATGGGACCAATACTCGTATTATCTTTAATACAACCATTAGCATAGCGGTAAAATAATCGCATATTGCCTCGAGATGATATACGATTCTCTAATTGCCTCCTATGGTGATAAAGGGCCTTCTTTAGTTTACGAGAAGCATGCAAAAAGGGTGAGAGACCAATAGAGGAACGACATTTGTATAAGGAGTCACAAGTGCGAGCTAATTTTTGGACTTGGAAAGGGAACTGTGGATGGGTACGGGAAATGGAGCGAATGGGAACGAAATTATCTATCACAAAGTGGATTTTCTCCAAGAAAACAGAATAGAGAGAGTCGACATCACTTGCAGAGCTTAGTAGATTGGTCCAATTAATCGCTAACAAAAAAGAGTTGATTAGACTCCAGTTAGCACGTTTAAAATCTCTTATTTGGAAATGTGACTGCGGTGGAAGGGAGGGAAGGGAGACGTGAAAAGCTACAGGAGAGTGGTCCAGCGAAGGCAGCGGGGGAAGGACGGAGCATGCAGATACCAATGAGCTGTCAGTAGAAAAAACTAGGTCGAGAAGCGATTGATTGCGAGTGGGTTCAGAGACGTGTTGAGATAGAGAGAGAGTGTGGCAAAGAGAAAGAAGAGATAAACAAGAGGGCGTGAGAGTGGTTGGCATAGACAACGAGAGAGGGTCATACGCGTTCCAATTGATTTCGGGGCAATTAAAATCACCGGCAATGATATGACTATGACTATAATGTTCTAGAATGGTGTCATGAATTGTATCTAAACAAGCAATGAAATCAGCTGCAGGGCAGGATGGACTTCTATATACACAGTGGAAGACTATTTTAGAAGAGTCAAATGTAACCGCAACAGAAACCTGCTGACAGAACTTGCCAAAAGAAAGGGAATGTACTAAATATGAGGGAAGGCAAGAGTCACTAAGTATGCAGACACCACCACCAATGCTATCACTAGAGCGATCTGATCTAAAAGCATTATAGTCGGAATTGAAAGAGAGCATTGCATCAGATACAGAATCAGCAGTGGCCCAAGTCTCAGTGAGCAGAAAGACACTAGTTTTATGGCGAAAACGAAAATGGTCTAAGATAGGGAGCTTTCTACCAATGGATCTGATGTTGATAAGAGCACAAGGTAAAGAGGAGGTGGGTGAGCAGTTTGAGACAAGAGAGGGGGCTAAATGGGGGGATACCTAATGGGTATGCTGGGCAAAGTGCTGACTGATCGATGGAGAGCCTGCACCAGATTGCGTCTGCTTGTCCGTCTGCTCCATCGGTGACCCCTCGATCGTCGCGAGCGCATCGAACCGGCCCGCCTTCGACCGCACGCAGTCGACCCGGCCGTCGTGGCCCCGCTTGCCGATGCTCGTGCTGCTACCGCCTCGGCCACGCGTCGACGTGCGGCGCCCTTGTGAAGACGCGAGAGGGCGGCTCGCCCGGACTGCTTCCTGCTGCTGGCGCCGTTCGAGAGAGGCTCGGCTGCGTGGCGGGAGCTCGCGCGGGTTGCGTAGACGGCAGACTCTGAGATCTCGCACCACCCACTCCAGGCGGCCGGCGGCAGCGTTACGGCGGCCACAGTCGCGGCGGAGATCGGCGTCGTACTCCAGTTGCTGCTGCGTGTAGTCGGGCCGGCAGAAGACGTGGGGAGAGTGTGCCAGGTTGGGAAGGCAGCGGGACTCCTTGGCGTGGGTGAGGAAGTGGTCGCGAGTGGCCTGGTCGGCAAACTGGACCTTCAGAGGGCGAGGACGAGTGGAGCTGGGGTGGCGAATGGGGGGATGCCGATGGCAGCTCACGCCGACGAGAGAGCCGTCTTGAGCCAGGAGAAGGCGGAGAGAATCGGAGGAGGCGAGCTTGAGCATTGAGACAATGAGAGAGTTGTCGTGCTCTGCTGTCTCGGCGTCAGTGCTCTTTTCGTCGACGCCAACGATGACAGCTCGGGTGGCGTTTTCCTGGATGAGCGGCTGAGTTTCCAGAGTACGAGTGACGGCGGAGGCGACAGCGGCGTAAGAGAGGGGGCCGCCAGATGAGGGGAATGTCCGCTGTGGGGTGACGATGTCGAGGATGGACTGCGTGAAACGCTCGAAGGCCTCCGTATGCTTGGCCAGAAGAGTGTCGATCCGCTTGTCGATGAGGGTGAAGAGGGATTCGGAAACCTTGCTGACGATGGCGGAGATGAGGTCGGGGTCAAGGGAAGAGGAAGGGTTCTTCTTGCCCCCGCCCATATCGATCACAAGTCAGAGAGGGCTGAGAGAGCTGCCACACCTCACTTGACCGGGCAGTGAGAATGACCGGGCAGTGAGAATGACCGGGCAGTGAGAATGATGACCGGGCAGTGAGAATGATGACCGGGCAGTGAGAATGAGCGATAGAAGAGGTCATCGCCTAAGCGATAGAAGAGGTCATCGCCGTACTCTTACCTCGGCAGCCTCTTCAACTGGCGAAGGGAGGAGTGCCGAGGTTGGGCTGAGGGAAGAGCTGCATCAACTTGTTAAACTGCGCCGCTGTCATCGAGCGCTCGCTGCCCTCGCCAAGTGTGCCCTGGAAAAGAGGAAAAGATAAGAAACCGGGAATATAACCAAAATTTTTATTGTAATTTACGAGTAAATACTTTAATAGCTTGACAAAGTAATGTTAGGATGATATAATTAGAGCTAATTATCAAAAAAGATCAGTTCGCTCCATCAATAGAAAATGATATTACGTCATGATTCAAAAGCAGTTCATCAGGTGTCAATGATGAATTTGTTGTTTTTAAACCCAAAACAGTATGGCAACAACAGTGACCTTCTTGGCGGCCTCCTGGTAATCGCGTGCCGCCTTGTCTGCCGTATGCACGCATTGCATGTAGGAAGCGTGATGTCGCGCGCATGGCTTATCGTCGAACTCTCACTTCTTGAGGCAGCAAAAGAGTTGCAGCTCTTGCGTGCATGACGAGGCTGATAAAATAGTTAAGCCTTCTTCCTACGAAAAAACCCCAAAAGTTAACTTTCAAATGGCTATGAAAGAGCGCCATATCAATACTGCTTCTAACAGTGTAAAAATGTTTGAAGTGGATAAAACTTAGTTGTTTAGACTGTGTTTAAAAGAAAACGAAAAAGGCATATAAACAATCGAAATTCAAGAGGTAGAAAAAGAAAATGGAGAAAAAATGGAATCTCAAGCTTACTCGCTTGCTTCGAGTTTCGCTGATTGATGCGACTCGTGCATTGAAGCGGCAGCACTTCGGAGAAGGAGGTGACCTTCGGGTAAAAACCTGTGCAAATTAAATATTCTTATAGACCCACCAGAACAGAACGCGAAAATAGAGCTTGTAAGTAGAGACGTAAATAGAAAGAGAACGATATAGAATGAGGAAAAGAGAATGAGAGAAAGAGAGAGACAGAGAGAAATATGGAGAGACATGGATAGAGAAGCAGCTGTAAATGCCTGCTCATAAAGATAATGATGAGGATAACGGTGGGAGTTGGCACGCATATTTATAAGAAGGGTCACCACGCTGGGAGAGCAGGCCGGGTTCATCTGTGCTAAGGAAGAAGACTGCACTGCCTCAAATTATATTAATCGAAAAATGATAATTTATTATCTTCCACTTGAGTGGGCATGTTTAAGTTTATCCATCTTTATACGAATATCGGCACGTGTAGAAAAAAAACACAAATTAGTAACTTTTCTTTTACGGACTTGCCCTTTCTTCAATTCGTTTTGCGCGAATTTCTTTGTCTCGTGTAATCAAAATAAATGTATAAACTTCGTTCGCGAGACCATCTTCCTTGACCCCTTTCTCTCTCTCTCTATTTCTCTCTCCTCTCTCTCTTTCTCTCCTCAATCTCTCACACTCTCTCTCTCTCTCAATCTTTTTCTATCACTCGTTTAACAATGTTGACGTTCCGTGACGATCGTAACAAGTTTGATACTATGTATGTATGTAAAAATGAAAAAGTATTGATTAATTAAATTTAATTACACATAGAAAACGGCGCGAACTTCTTGATATCTTCCATTTAAATTCTCTACATATATATTCCGAGTTTATAAGGATCGATAATATTTGTAAATATGACCATATTCTTTAAAGGAAGTGAAACTCATTAATTAGTTTCATTTCTGTTTCCGGTGATAACAGTTTACTATTTAGAGTGTGCTTTCAAGAATGACGGTAATTATTGCCTAACTGAATAAATAAAACCATTCTTGACTTGCTATTCGAGTTACTATATGTTTGAAGAGAATATAAATTTTAATACATATCACGATATTTTTAAATATTAATTGTACATAATTAAGGCAATCACATTCTACCAGCCACTAAGCAGATACTGCACAGTGGAGCAGGTGGCGAGCACGGCTGAGGTCGTCAAGATGAATCTATGCATACAGAGCGAACTCTTCGGCGAAACGGGTGTTGCGATGGTTAACATCGAAGGTAAGAGAGACAGAGAGAGAGAGAGAGAAAGAGAGAGTGAGAGTGAAAGAGAGAGAAAGAGAGAAAGAGAGAGAGAGAGAGAGAGAGAGAGAGAGAAGGAAAGAGAGATTGATGGGAAGCAGCCTCCTAAAAAGAGAAAATTAGTGAGAAAACAACTGCGTAATTCAAATAAAAAGAAACTAAATAAATACGTATCTTATGAGCTCTTTATGTTACTATGACGTCATTCCGTTTCTGTTTCCTAGACTCGGTGTGCTGCTTCTCGCAACACGGCAACTATGAAGAGAGGCGGTAAGCTATTCTCTCTCTCTCTCTCAGTCTGGCCTCTCCCAATGTCACTCTCTTTCTCTCTCTTTCTCTCTCACTCTGGTACTCTCTTTCCCCCCCCCCAATCACTCTCACTCTTTCTCTCTCTCTCTCTCTATCTCTCTCTCACTCTTCCTCTCGCTCGGGCCTCTCTCCCAATATCACTCTATCTCTTTCTTTCTTTTTCGCTCTGGGACTCTCTCTTCCCCCCATCATACCTCTCTCTCTCTCTATCTATCTCTCTCTCTCTCTCTCTCTCTCTCTCTCTCTCTCTCTCTTGATCCGTCTCTCTTGTTCTCTCTAAATCATCCACTCTCTCCCTCTCTCTATCTCTCCCTATCTCTCTCTCTCTCTCTCTCTCTCTCTCTCTCTCTCTCTCTCTGTCTCTCACTATCTCCCTCTACAGCTGCTCCGCTCGTTGCGCAGACGCTCTCTTCACGCCGGGCTTGAGTTCCAAGCAGAAGATGCACGTGATTAGCGACTGCAAGGAGCACAAACAATGGACCGAGGTAGAGAATCGATCAATAATCTCTCTCTAAATTAATCAATAATTCTTCCGTTATTTCATATTCATATTAAATTATAATTAACTAATTTCATTTGATCTCCGAGATAATTATTGCGAGTCCTCGGTAACAGTTTTCATGTCATTATATTTGTGAACGGGTTTATGAAAGCTCCGTATGCGTTCTCAATACTTGAAAAAACATTCTTCATTCCCTGTTATTTACTCTCTTTCTCTCCTTTTTCTGATCTCCCTCGCTTGCTCTCTTTCATATTTCTCTTTCTCTCTCTCCTTTTTTTTACTCTCTCTCTCTCACTCTCTCTCCTTCTAGAGCTTCAACGCGTGCCACATGATGCGTCTTTCCCTTTCGGCTCGCTTGACTTCGGACCGGAATGCACCTCCCATCTCATGAACCACCAGCCCTCACCCGACCAAGGTTCGTTCGCTTTGTATCTCTTCAGATATAAAGATATATGGCTCTACCTTAAAAGAACTCTAGAAAAAGTATTATATCAATAAAAAAATTACCTTTCTTTTTGTGGTTATTGTTCACGAGAAGGAGTGCAAATGCTTCTTGTAAATGAAAGGGAAACCGTCAAACGAGGCAACTTATTTATTGTACTTCTTATACATTCTGCTGTAACAACGATGAGAACAGAATCTTCTACTCGATCTCTATTCTTATTCTTCTAATTGTCTACTTTTGCTTCAATAACATTCAGTTTGGAATATCTTATGTCGCGTTCTAATGGAGAATAACTTTGAATTCATTGCTTTGAACATTCACCGATTCATGAAGAGAATAGAAATCTCTCCAATTCACTCGTGCTTGCTCATAATATGATTTCATTAGCGAATAGAAAACCACGAACACACTATTAAAAACTGAAGGCAAGAATGCTTATCTATTCAAGGAACATAATAATCATTCGATTCTTCTTTCCATGTCTTGTCACATTCATTTTTGTGATGTCGATTTGATAAATATATGTATAGTCTACCAGAAACTGGAAGCATAAGATGACATTCCTATAAACGACTAATGGGGAAACGATTCATAAAGGGGGCCATGAGTAGTCGGCGTGCTAAATGCTGATTAAGGGATGAGCCGGGATGAAAGGAGCTTCTTGTGCTTTCTTGTTAGCAATAAAATAATAGCGCGAAAACTGAAAATATGGTGGCTCCACTTATTTCCTTCCGTCGCCTTCCATAATTTCTGTTTGAGACCACGCTCTCTCAGAGGCTCGCCCCACAACCATTGTAGAACTCTGAAGCCGAATGATGACGCACTGCCTGCCGGCGTTGAGCCGCCTCTCTTACCTGATATACAACGTAGTCAAGACCCATTTAACAATCTCTGCAAACCATACCATGGAAACTAGGGCTCCTTATTTGACAGGGTCCACCGCTTGTCCTGGGGACGCTTTGAATGCAGACGTCGCCGTCGTCAGCGTTGCTACCGAAGCTCCGTCCGCGTATTTGTGCGCCAAATAAGAACACAGAGCAAGGGGGCAGCCCGGATCCGGCCCGATGCCTCGGCAAAAAGCGGTGCGGGCCCTTTCACTCAGTTCATATACCTTTCGCGTACTTGCTGCCATCGACTGCCCCGCTGCATACCAAATCGCCCTCTCAATGACTTCCGGCAAGCCACCAATGTCGCTGGACAAAAACTGCCTCCGTGGTCCTTCCATCATACTTGCCTCAGGGCGGGCATCGGGTGGGCACCAAACACCAAGCCGCTTCGTACGGACACAAAGGCGTAGAATGACGAAATTTCTTCCCCCTCTCTCTCTCCCCTCCTCTCGCCTCTGAGAGAGAGAGCGCACCAACAAACACCCCAAATATCAACTTTAAAGGAATGCGCTGACGACAAGAAAAATTTTTCATTTCAAATTTGAACCCCTTATTTATTTCACAGTGTGTACTTCACAAGAAACTAATGACGATTTGAGGGCAAGACGTTGAGAAGTCAGAAGAGCCTCAGCAGCTTGTTAGTACTGCGAAATGCCAGCGAGCATTTTCCGTCTATGAGCAGGGTCTGCGGAAGGGTGAGAGAGGAAGTGAAGACTGTAAACGATGCACTAATATGACACGCCACACTTGGATATGGAAGAGAACTTTGCATCCGCCCGGACCCGTACCACGAACCTAGCACACAATACCACAACCATCACACTACCCACGCTATCGAATTCTGTCTCAGGGCTAAATGCATTTACACATAAAATAGCCTCGAATTTCAAATTGTGCACTCTCGATGAGTTCCGCAGACTCTGGCTGTTCATTTGGTTTCATTTTGCAAAAATGGCGCCAACTTCTTGAATGACTGTCATGTAAAGTCTCTAATTGTAAGAGTTCTGTTAGGCCGGATATATTATGAATTTAAAAAGATAAAATATATAAATATGACCAGATTATGTTCTTAAAAGGAGTGGGAAGAGAGCTGCTAGGCTACATGCGAATTGAGAGGTCAGCTAAGAAGTAATATACCAGTGAAAATAGCCATACACGGATTCTTCGGATATTTTTTAAGATATCATTTATTACATGTATGATAAAAGTTGTTAGACAACACATGATATAATGTAGTGAAATCGAATCAACAACACTTGCTGAACACGGCGATGTGCATACTCGTGGCCTGTCTTAAAATAAAATCCTCTTTCCTTCTGAGGGTTACGGTAGCAAGGGGTTACGATAGCCTCCAGAGGTGGCGTAGATATATGTATAATGAAGTGCGATAGCCCGACATCTGCTGATACGATTCACATATCGCCTCTTTTTTTCTTGTTCCTTCATCCATTCAGTCGTCTGCGTCTCTTTCAGTGGCGCACTCTCTCGCTTCTTGTCATGTCTCTCGCGTCTAAATCCTCTCATCTCTCAACGCTCTCTCGCTGTGAAGGGCCGCAGTAGTTCCATTTGAGATAGCTGCTGCATGGGTGACCCACCAGAACAGTACGAGAAAATAGAGATTGTAAGTTGAGACGTAAAGAGAAAGAGAATGATATCGAATGAGGAAAAGAGCTGAGAGAAAGAGAGAGAGAGAGAAAGAGAGAGAGGGAGAGAAAGAGAGAGAGACAGAGAGAAATATGGAGAGACATGGATAGAGAAGCAGCTGTAAATGCCTGCTCATAAAGATAATGATGAGGATAACGGTGGGAGTTGGCACGCATATTTATAAGAAGGGTCAGAACGCTGGGAGAGCAGGCTGGGTTCATCTGTGCAAAGGAAGAAGAAGGCGCTGCCTCAAATTATATTAATCGAAAAATCATAATTTATTATATCCCACTTGAGTGGGCATGTATAACTTTATCCATCTTTATACGAACTCGAATTATTAACTTTTATTTTTTCGACTTGCCCTTTCTTCAATACCCCTTGCACAAATTTCTTTGTTTGGTTAATTAAAATTAACATATAAACTTCGTTCTCGAGACCATCTTCCATGACCCCTTTCTCTCTATTTCTCTCTTCTCTCTCTCCACTCTCTTTCCCTCTCTCTATCTTTTTCTCCCACTCGTATAATAACGTTGACGTTCGGCAATATAACATCTCTGCGGCGACCGTCACGAGTTTGTTACTATATAAAAAGGAGAAATTGATTAATTAACTAACCTTAATTGCACACAGAAAACGGCGCGAACTTCCTTAAATTCTCTACGGATATATTCTGAATTTATAAAGATCGATAATATTTGTAAATATGACCAGATTATCTTCTTTAAATTAAGTGAAACTCACTCCTGATTTTGCAGCCAGTGCGAGATAGCGTGCAATTTAGAAAGACAATAGTGTGAAAAATTCAAAATCTGCAGCCTTCCTCTTTCTTGACCTAGATCTTCATGCATGGCAAGCCCAGTTACTACTATACTTTTCTTCGCAAGAATGGCCCCTTCTTTTCTAGACTATCTTCTCTAACCCCTCTCTCTCACTCTCTCTATCTCTTTCTTTCTCTCTCTATCTCTCTCTCTCCCACTCGTTTCCCGCAACGAAATGGGCGTTTGACCATATAATACTCATCATACAACCGGCACCGATAGAACCATAAATTAATTGATATGTATATAAAAAATGAACTACTTGCTTGTAGTTACTTGTACAATGAGGGTCTCTTCCCTTCTCTCGCTCTCTTCACTCCTTCTTCTTCCGACTGCGTCGCTCGGCTCTGATGGTGGTGAGTGGTGGAGACCATTTGATTTGAAGGAACCAAATACGGAATGAGTTCACAGTAGATTCTTAAGAACAATGACAAGCCATATTTTATTTAGGAAGAAGTAAAAAAATAAATAATAGATAATTGATTCAAGACTCACGAATCGACAAGGTAGTCGAAACATGTTGCCCAAAAGAGATGGAGGCGTGCTGCAAGCGGGTCAGTCAACGACACTTTTGGGAACTTGCCAAGCCATATCATTAATTAGTTGTCTTTTCTCTGTTTCCGGTGATAATAGTTCACTTTTTAAGTGTGCTTTCAAGATTGACAGTAATTATTACCGAACTGAATAAATAAAAAAAATTTTTGACTTGCTATTCGAGTTACAATTTTGAAAGAGAATATATATATATCCTGATTTTTTTTTAATATTAATTGTACAAAATGAACGTGATCACATTCTACCAGCCGCTTAACTGCACAGAGGAGCTGATTGAGAACACGGAAGAGGTTATCAAGATCAATCGATGCATTCAGAGGGAGCTCTACAACGAGACGGGTACGGCCACGGTGAACATCGAAGGTAAGCGAGTGGAGAGAGAGAGAGAGAGCGAGCGAGAGAGATTGACAGAGCGAGAGCAATAGAAAGAGAGAGAGACAGATAATCTCTCTTTTTCACTATTTGCAAAGAGTTATGAAGGATACATGGAGAGGGAAAAGGAGAATCAGTAGATGCAATTCATATCAGAAAAGAATTGAAATAAAAAATAAACTAAATAAATATGTTCAGTGCCGGTCAAAGTACTATTAACTTTTGGTTTTTCGTGCATAATTTCTTTCAAAGCTCATGAAAGTATGAAATTTTCAGGGTTGCATCTTTATGCTGTCAGATTATTAGTACCAGAATATTGATTTCATAGATCGACTACAAGGCAAGAAAAAAATCAATAAGTCAATATCACCCGGGTGCACATTTTGGCATACTGAACAAAATGGGTTGTTTCTTTGATATTCGGGTAGTTTTTATTGGATACATGATTTTTCTGTATTCTAGAGCATCTCCGCGATAAAGTTTTGATCTAATCGCTATTTATTCACATGTTTTTACATGTTTCCTTCCTCCCCGTTCACGATCCGTGCATTCGGCCTGAGATGCAAACGGTTCAGGAGGATAAAATCGATCATTTCTCATATACCTCTCTCAATAATGATTTTAGTATATTTGCAGGTCATCACTGAAGTAATTCAGATGGTTATTCTAGCTGTTAAAATTAGGTGCTAACTATTTGTACACACTCTGAACACTGCGGTCAACTTTGGTCCTCAGCCCAGACACACTTATAGTGCTGCTGTGCAGGGGTCCGTGTTCCAAAAGCGGTTTTGTCAATCTCAAATGATAGATCATAGGCTTGTATACTTTCAGAAGCCCTATTTCATCCCTGTCTTCATGAACCCACAAGATACAGTAGATCGTTTGAAGTACGGTGTATTTGACAACGTTTGGTTCTTTATCAATCACAACATTATATTAACTAATAGTGATATAGGCGCTTGCTGAACACTCGTCTGTACCGATTAATGTGATTTTTGATTCGATGTTATGTTTTTCGAGATTACTTTCTTGCCTTGTAGGTCAACGTACAACTCTATGCCACGGGTACATTCAAACGATCTACTGTATCTTATGGGTTCATGAAGATAGGGATGAAATAGGGCTTCTGAAAGTATACAAGCCTATGATCTATCATTTGAGATTGACAAAACCGCTTTTGGAACACGGACCCTTGCACAGCAGCACTATAAGTGCGTCTGGGCTGAGGACAAAAGTTGACCGCGGTGTTCAGAGTGTGCACAAATAGTTAGCACCTAATTTTAACAGCTCGAATAACCATCTGAATTAGTTCAGTGATGACCTGCAAATATATTAAAATCATTATTGAGAGAGGAATATTAGTAAATGATCGATTTTATCCTCCTGATCCGTTTGCATCTCAGGCCGAGTGCATGGATCGTGAAGGGGTGGTAGGCAACATGTAAAAACATGTGATATATATATATATATATATATCAGGCTCCCTCTTTCTTGTTCTCTCTAAATCACCCCCTCTCTCATCCTATCTCTCTCTCACTCTCTTTGCTTCTCTCTCACTCTCTATCTCTCTCTCTCTCTCTCTTTCTCTCTCTCTCTCTCTCTCTTTCACTTTCACTCTCCAGCTGCGCCGCTCGTTGCATCGCCGCTCTCTCGACGCCCGGCTTGAGTTCCAAGCAGAACATGCACGTGATTAGCGACTGCAAGGAGCACAAACAATGGACCGAGGTAGCTAATCGATCAATAATCTCTCTCTCTAAATCAAGCAATTATTCTTCCGATATTTCATATTCTGAATCAATTAATAATTAACTAAATTCAACTGATTTCCAAGATAATTGTGCTGCGTCCTCGGTAATATTTAAACTTGTTTTAGAATTTTTTGCATCAGCGCTGGTTCTAGTGATCCTACCTCTCTCACTCTCTCTCTGTTTCTCTCCCTCTCTCTATCTCTCTTTCTCTTTCTCTCTCTCTCTCTGTTCTCTAGTTTTTTGCTATCCCTGTCTCGCTCTCTTTCATATTTCTCTCTCTCTCTCTCTCTCTCTCTCTTTCTCTCTCTCTCTCTCTCCCTCTGTCAATCCATCTCCTTCCAGAGCTTCAACAAGTGCCGTACGCTGTTTCATTACCTCAGGGCTCGCTTGGCTTCGAGCCGGAATCCAACTCACATCCCATCAACCACCAGCCCTGACCCTACCAAGGCTCGTTCATTTTCTTCACATGTCAAAATGCATTGCTCTACCTTTAAAAGAAAAAAAAAAGATTATATCACCAAGAAAGTTGCCCTTTCTTTTTTGCTTGTATTTCACGAGAAGGCGAGCAAATGCTTCATGTAAATGAAAGGGAAAGGCTGAACATGTAGCACCTTATGAACTGTACTTCTTGTAGATTCTGCTATAACAAGAATGTCAACAGAATCGTCTAATCGAACTCTAATCTTATTCTTATAATTGTCTATTTTCGCTTTAATAAGTTGGGAATATCATGTGTCGCGTTCTAGTAGAGAATAACTTTGAATTCATTGCAGATTCACCGATTCATGAAGAGAATAGAAATCTCTCCAATGCACTTGCAGTATTAAAACCTTGAACATTTATCTATTCAAGGAACCTAATAATGATTCAATTCTTCTTTCCATGTCTTGTAAGATTCACTTATGTGATGTCGATTTGATGAATATATAGTCTACCAGAATTTGGAAGAATAAGATGTCATTCACATGAACGATGGAAGGGGTAACGACAGGGGTGGCCGGGGGGCCAAATATATCCGGCCCGGCCTCCAGGGTAAACCCCGGCCCCGGCCCCCGAGGTCCCCGGCACCCGGGGTCTGCCCCTAAGGAGGCCCCTGCACCAAATCTTTAAAAAAAAATATGTATATATATATATATCCCTCGGAGGAAAAATTCATCCAAAATTGAGAAGAGAGAGAGAGAGAGAGAGAGAGAGAGAGAGAAACTGAGTGGGAGACAGAGAGTACGAAGAGAAATAGAGAGCAAAGAGAGTAAGGAGAGAGAGAGAGAGACAGATAAACAGAGAGAGAGAAAGAGAAAGAGTGAGAGAAACAGAGGGAATAAAGGGAATAGAGAGAGAAACGGAGAATAGCGAGAAATAGAGAGAGAAAGAGGAGAGAGAGAGAGAATGGGTGGAGGAAAAAGAAAGAGATCTATCAGCCATTGAAGAACGTCACAGTGCTAAAAGTGATGTTGTGTCAGTAGTCAATAATTCGAAAACGGTTTTGCCTATCTATAATGATAGTTAATTGGCTTATATATCTTCAGCAGCTTTATTTCATTCCCGGCTTCATGAGGCAACAAATAGAGGGGTAGATCGTTTGAATGTAGAGTGAGAGAAAGAAGGAGAGACAGAGCAAGAGTGAGATAGAGAGCGAGAGAGAAAGAGATTTGTGAGAGAAAGGGGAGAGAAAGAGCAAGAGAAAGAGAGAGAGAGAGAGAGAGAGAGAGAGAGAGATAGAGAGAGAGAGAGAGAGAAATGAAGAGAGAGTAAGGAACTTTGAGAAGGGAAGAGAGGGAGAGAGAAAGAAATATGCAGAACGAAAGAGATGGAGAGAGTGATAGTTCATTGTACAGCTTTCCTATTTCTTCCATCGTTGCTCTCTTTCTCTCTCTCATTTGCTTCATCCCAATTGAACATAAGATTGTGAATACATGGAACCTTGTCATGCGAATAATATCACTAACATGTATAACTTCTGCAAACAAATTAGCACCATTATCCACTGAAGGAAAAAGAGCGCACGAGCATACAAGGGGAGGTGAACGAGAGAGAAGAGAGAGAGAGAGAGAGAGAGAGAGAGAGAGAGAGAGGAGAGAGAGAAGAGATAGAGGGAATAGAAAAGAGAGAGAGAGAGAGAGAGAGAGAGAGAGAGAATAGAAGAGAGAGAGAGAGAGAGGAGCTGAAATATGTAGGGAGAACAAATGCAAAGGGCAAGTTGTAAAAACACATGATTATAGCCCAACATATGCAAAAGAGGAGGGTGAGGCAGAAATGGAGAACGACTGATGCGAGAGCGAAAGTCGGTGAGCGAGAAGGAGAGAGAGAGAATGAGAGAGACAGAGAGAGAGAGAGAGAGAGAAAGCGAAGCAGAGTAGAAGAAGAGACACAAGGAGGAGACGGAGATTGAACGAGCGAGCAGAATCAATGAAGAAGGCCGGTCGATCAGTGAAAGTAAGCCGCTCAATTCATTTCCAATGTGGTGGAAAGGTGACATAAGCATCTGAGTTCCACCATCCCCCACACCTCAATGCTAGCCGCATCTGGCAGCCCTCGCTCAGTCTATATCTCTCTCTCTCTCTCTCTCTCTCGATCATGTTGATTTTCTCTGCTTCCCTCACTCTCTTGTTTCACCCTCTCTCTCTCCGTCTGATATGTATATCAGCATAACTAATACTAAAAACTTCCTAAATAAACGATAGTCACCCAAAAAGCAAAGGAAAAAATTTTCGACATTAGTTTTTTACAACTGTGAAACGAACGCTTATACGGAGAGCATCATTTTATGAATGCAGTATTATACATTGAAACTACATCAGATAAAGCTCAACAATGCACATAAAAAGAGTAGCCAACTAAACTAACAAATTAACGAACTTAACAGTATGTTAATCTACAGGTGATGGACTGTGTAATGTAATTAAATGCAATAGTACAGTGTAGGAGAGCTGTTAGGCAAGTAACGCAAGAATATCCAGTGAACATCTTTTTTAGAATAACCAGTGAACGATTTTAATGTGTGTGTAATTGCTGGACTACACGTTATACAATATAGGGACCGTGTCAAAACAGCAACGACGTTTGCGCAAAGATCCCATAACTTTGTTCAGGGTGATCCTACCGGTTCAACCAATATTCCGCGTGATTGCTCTCATTGAGATGAATTGAACCACGTAGGTTCGCTGTTCTTGGACAGCAGGCAAAAAAGTTGAAAATTTGAAATGTTTAAGCTTCAGTCACAAAAGTGCTATCGTTGGATAGATCTTGTAAAGAGAAATTGATTGGTGCTAATTTTATCCGTCTGCGATAACAATGAAGAAAGTTATGACACTTTTAGCGCAAATGTCGTTGCTGTTTAACGGATTACGGTCGTAGATGGTTACGGTAGCCCCCAGCGGTGAGTCTTCAGAGAAGCGCTGCCGCCACAAAGAAGACAACGAGAAGCGAGCGCAGGATGAGAGTGCAAGACTCGGCGTTGGTGCCTGGAAAAGATCAATAACATGCAGATCTGACTGTGAGCAGAAGCAGAATGTTTTAAGAAGAAGAAAAATAAGTTGAAGTCTTTCAACGTCGGGAAAAAAACTTCAACCCGGTCAATATAGCCAAGATGTCCAGTGGTATTAACGAGTTGTAGAATATTACAATAAAAATTATACTTTCTTTCCGCCCACTTGCCCATTAGCCCCGCCCACCTGCTATTAGCTTCGACCCCTTGTCATTAGCTCCACCTACTAGACACCGCACTCACCAGTTGCAAGATCGAAGGCTCCTTCCACGGCGCCGTTGCTATTCTCGCTGGGAGCCGAGCGTTGCTCAGTCGCTTCCACCGGCCTCTCTGAAGAGGAAAGAATGGTGAGAGAGAGAGAGAGAGAGAGATAGATAGATAGATAGATAGATAGATAGATAGATAGATAGATAGATTGATTGATTGATTAGGTAGATAGATAGATAGATAGATAGATAGATAGATAGATAGATAGATAGATAGATAGATAGATAGATAGATAGATAGATAGATAGATAGATAGATAGATAGATAGATAGATAGATAGATAGATAGATAGATAGATAGATAGATAGATAGATAGATAGATAGATAGATAGATAGATAGATAGATAGATAGATAGATAGATAGATAGATAGATAGATAGATAGATAGATAGATAGATAGATAGATAGATAGATAGATAGATAGATAGATAGATAGATAGATAGATAGATAGATAGATAGATAGATAGATAGATAGATAGATAGATAGATAGATAGATAGATAGATAGATAGATAGATAGATAGATAGATAGATAGATAGATAGATAGATAGATAGATAGATAGATAGATAGATAGATAGATAGATAGATAGATAGATAGATAGATAGATAGATAGATAGATAGATAGATAGATAGATAGATAGATAGATAGATAGATAGATAGATAGATAGATAGATAGATAGATAGATAGATAGATAGATAGATAGATAGATAGATAGATAGATAGATAGATAGATAGATAGATAGATAGATAGATAGATAGATAGATAGATAGATAGATAGATAGATAGATAGATAGATAGATAGATAGATAGATAGATAGATAGATAGATAGATAGATAGATAGATAGATAGATAGATAGATAGATAGATAGATAGATAGATAGATAGATAGATAGATAGATAGATAGATAGATAGATAGATAGATAGATAGATAGATAGATAGATAGATAAATAGATAGATAGATAGATAGATAGATAGATAGATAGATAGATAGATAGATAGATAGATAGATAGATAGATAGATAGATAGATAGATAGATAGATAGATAGATAGATGGATAGATAGATAGATAGATAGATAGATAGATAGATAGATAGATAGATAGATAGATAGATAGATAGATAGATAGATAGATAGATAGATAGATAGATAGATAGATAGATAGATAGATAGATTGATAGATAGATAGATAGAGGGACAGAGAGAGAGAAAGAAGAGAAAGAGAGAGAGAGAGAGAGAGAGAGAGTAAGGAAGAGAGAGAGAGAGAGAAGGGAGAGAAAAAGACAGAGAAAGAAAGAGTGAGAGAAACAGAGGGCATAGGGAGAGAGACACAGAGAATAGAGAGAAAGAAATGTAGAGAAATAAAGAGATACAGGAGAGAGAGATTGGGTTCAGGAAAAGTAAGAGAGTTATTATATCAGGAATCCACAACCAAGCGCACGCGAAACGGCCTCGTAGATCTGGATCTGTTCGATTCCGGGCAGATCGGGGCTTCTGCCGGCGTGCATCTCCTACAGTTGGATATGGCTTTCTTTGCATTACGCATTATTTTATCATTTTGTAAAAAATATATATCATACCTTCATTTTTTTAATGCAGAGTAAAGCATCTCCAGAAGAAAAATAGGAAGAACATATATAAAAAAATAAATAAATATAAAATTGCAAGAAAATAAGAATAAAAAAAAAAAAAAACACGGCCCTAACCAGTGGAAACAGATCGATCCCACAAATTAGGAGGAATCGGTTGATTGCGGGGACGGTGCTTTGGATGAAAGCGACTAGGCCCGATTCGGACTGCAAAAGTGAACGCAACGATACAAAATTTTAAGTAAATCATATACTAAAGATGAGCAAGATTCAGCCGACCGTAGCAGTGTTCGATGTCGGCATCAAGGCAAGGAATACCATCCCCGTGATCTTCTTCGCAATGGCAGTCGCTCGATTCAGTACCTAAAGTGAACACAGGGGATAAAAGCCATTGTCGAGGATTCAGCTAAAAATTGGTGTAAAAAAGTCAAAAATTATAAAGAGAATAAAATCTTCTAAGTCGTACTGTAAATTTTTTTCAGTCAACTGACCTCAGTGGTGATGCTTTTCTTAGCTGCTGCCACCTCCAGAGCCTTGACGAGTGCGTTAAACTCGGCCCGTAGCGAATCAGGGCGGGGTTCATTGCGAGATCCAGTTATAATATCCAGAAACATCGCCAGAGCTCCCATTGCATCACGGATCACGATGATCATCTAATCGTAAACTCAGATAGCAAAAGTGAAAATGAATTTTTTTCTGCTACTTAGACCCGATATATTATTATGCCTAACCATAAGAATGATTGAAAGTCCCAATAATTCTCTTACAAGGAGGAATATTTTATTCCTCGAAGAGTACCCTCATCCTTTCGCTGCAAGTGGCGGCAGCACCTTTGAGGGGCGCACTCTACCGTAGTACTTACTGACTCAGGGAGTGAGACAACTACAGTAAGAAGCAGTAGAGCCTCTTAAAGAATGGTCTTAAAGGGAAAAATGGGGGGGGGGCACATAGAGAGGATAAATAGAGAGAGCGAGGAGGAGAGAGAGGAGAGAAAGAGAGAGGAGAGAGTGAGACAGAGAGAATTTTGGTTCGTTTAGCGCTTCTACTAGCCCACTATAGTGCATTGTTTTGGGGGCAGGTCTCTCTCTCTCTTTTTCTCTCTCTCTCTCACTCTCTCTCTCTCATCTCTTCCGCAATCTCTCTCGCTCGCTCTCTCCCTCTCTCTTTCGTCCTGTCTCCCCCCATCTCTCTCGCTCTTTCCTTCCCTCTCTCTCTCTCTCTCTCTCTCTCTCTCTACCTGATATTTCGGATGGTGCCTGTAGGGCGAGTCCGGCCCGACAATCTCTGGCAGATCTTCATCTCGAATGAGAGGCCGAAGGGTTATCTGTATAATTGATGTTAATTATATTTTGGGTGGTCATTTTTTTTATATATTTAAACTTGTTCTGGTCCCGCCCGGAATGCCGATACCGTACTACCTCTTCCCCACGCACACACCTTGGGAAACTCGGTGGAGAGAGCGTCGTCTTGCTGCCTTCGCTGCTCCAGTTGCTGTCCAAGGAGGCCATTGGCGGAAGCGTTGAGCACTGGAAGAAAATAAAAGATAAAACCATATTTTCAAATCATCATTAAAATAATTATCCTATAAACCACATCAACTAATCATCTCCGACATTAAGAGCCTTCAAATATAAAGCTATTTTACTCTGCTGAAGACCACGTGTGCACAGGAGATGACAATGGGGAACGAATTTTTTTTATAATAGAATTTTTCTTTCATTAAATTACTTTTAATTATAATTATCGTATTCATTATTATTATTATTATTATTATTATTATTATTATTATTATTATTATTATTATTATTATTATTATTATTATTATTATTATTATTATTTATTATTATTATTATTATTATTATTATTATTATTTATTATTATTATTATTATTTATTATTATTATTATTATTATTATTTATTATTATTATTATTATTTATTATTATTATTATTATTATTATTATTTATTATTATTATTATTATTTATTATTATTATTATTATTATTATTATTTATTATTATTATTATTATCATTATCATTATTATTATTATTATTATTATTATTATTATTATTATTATTATTATTAATTATTATTATTATTATTATTATTACTATTATTTATTGTCATTAAAAAATTAATATTTCCTCAGCATTAGCTGCCTCCAGCGCTCTCATCTTATCTGCTTGCTCGCCAGTCTCCGTTCTCTTCACTTTCTCATCCGGCGCAAGGATGTCCATTGAGAGTCGAGTGACAGCAGAGGATTCGTACTGGAAAACGAATTTATTATTTCAATTTGTAATCATCCATTTTAATTTATAAAATAAATATTAACCTATTTATTTCCATTTTTTAATGCTTAAACATTTCAATTTCATGAAAACAAAATCAAAAGAACCACCAAGAAACTTCTGGAAACTAGGAAATTGTCTATCACAGCGCAGCGACTAAATAAAGTCTCTGTCTGCCTTTCAGGAAGAAGAGATAAAGAGATGATTCTTTGGCAGAAACACGTGAGATACAGAGGGATCTCGGATAGCCGCAAACAATTTGTGGTGGGATATATACATCTTCTATCCTTGCAAATAATCTGGGCTCTTCTAAACACTAGGAGAGGCGGCGCCTCAACGGCAGCTTAGTTATCTCTTTGATTGGTGGAGAGAGAGACAGATAGAGAGAGAGAGAGAGAGAGAGAGAGAGAGAGAGAATGTCAGATAGAGAAAGAGAGGGAGAGGCAGAGCGACTGAGATAAAAGGGGAGACAGATGAGAGAAAAAGAGAGAGAGAGAGAGAGAGAGAGAGAGAACGAGAAAGAGAGAATTTCATCTTCTACATTTCAAAACACACGGCATGTATATCTCTTCTCCTCGTAACATCTAAACACGGCTCATTTCATATACGGAAGACTTTGTGCCTAGTATACATCTCCCTCCCGCTTCATCTCAAAGATTAATCACGCTTCTGCGAGCCCAACACACTGCCTCTTTCCGCAGAAGTAAACAAAAAAGGATACAAGCAAGTCGTAGGTAGGAAGAGAGATGTTTATAATAAAGATCAAAAGACTACGGATTTCATCTTTAGCCTACAACTGCAGCTCTTATAAACATTGCTTCTTAGAATTGAAATGTGAAGGGGATAAGGTAGCAGTCAGACACAGAAGGAAGCAAAATATGCGAGAAAAGAAAAAAGGGCAATTTCCCTTTTGTCTCTCACTCCCTCTCTTTCTCTTTGTCTCTCGCTCGTTCTCTATCTCTTCTCTCTCTCTTTCCTCTCTCTCTCCCTCTCTCTCTCTCTCTCTCTTTCCTCTCTCTCTCTCTCTCTCTCTTTCCTCTCTCTCTCTCTCTCTCTCTCTCTCTCTCTCTCTCTCTCCCTTTCATCATCTGCCCTTTTGTGTTCCATATTTCGCGAGTGCCAAATCGGTGCGCATTAGTCGCACTGTACTCTCAATCTTCTTCTCACTCTCTCCTGCATCAGCAGCATTCCTTTCCTATATTCCCGAAGGGCTGTGTAGTCCTTGCCTTGGTCCTGTCGCGATAAATACTCTCTCTCAGTTCTCTCTCTCTCTCTCCCCTCTCCTCTCTCTTTCTTCTCTCTCTCTCTCGCTCTCTTCTGTCTTTCTCTCTCTGTCTCTCTCGCTCTCTCATTCACTCTCTCTGCCTCTCTCTCTCTCAGTTTGGGAATTCGGTAGGCTTTGGCATGGACAGACAGCGAAAAGCATACGAAGAAGAGAAAGATGAACGAAAGTATTAAAGCAGGGTGCGCAAAAATCGACAATAAATGGCAGCGTTGAACGGGAGCAAAGTTTTGATGATCACATATTTTCCCATATATTTTTCTGAAAATTGCTGAATGGACATGAGAACTATGAAAGTAGAACATTAGAGATAGAGAGAGACAGAGAGAATAAGAGAGAGAGAGAGCGAGGGAGATAAAGAAAGAAAGCGAGAGAGAGAGAGAGAAGAGAGAGAGGCAGAGAATATTCATTTTTGCAGACAAAGAGCAAAAGTGGTCAAATGAATAGAGGGAGGGGAGGGGGGCATAACAGGTGCGTTCTCCGCGTAATTCTTGCTGCTGTTTTCGCTGGAATGTCCTCAAAGGGTCTCTGTTTGTATGGGGGAGGGAAGAAGGAGAGAAAAGAGTGTGAGGTATATATTAGTAAAATACAGTAGACATATGCATGCTTAAAAGACAATATACGGGATATATAAATGGGATTCATTCTACAATAATTAGCAGAAGAATAATAGTAGACTGGAAAGAATGAAAAGACAACTCAAAACAACACACCAACTTCCACAACATCCGAGACTGCAATTATATTGACCGCCAATCTTGGAAGAACATAGGCGCGAGGATAAACGATGCGAAAAAGCAAGAAAACAACTAAAATTACGCTTACTTTTTCCCCATTTCCTATAGAGGAAGAGGGGCGTGGGGGGGGGGGGTGTATTTTTAGTGTGGAGGTGGCACTAACTATTATATTTTTCTTTTCTATGACGTCATCCACCATGATCATAGACCATTACACAAAATGATATGTTACCATAAATCCATCCTCCCACCGGGAATACATTTTAGGCCGAGACTTCGCTGAAAACATTTGGAACACAGACAGACATGCGGCATACATTATTCGATTCGAATTACGTTAATATGTTATTGCTCCACTTGCATTACGTGCAAGTTAAATGTGACGGAAGTAAAGAAATTTCATTCTTTAAAGAATCGCGAGAGAAAAAAGAGTTTAAATTGGCCTAAACCCTTGCATTCCTAAAACTCGGACCTCCTAAAACCCGGCCCACCTAAACTACGGCCCTCCTAAAACACGATTAAATGCTTGCTTTTCTAAAACGCGGCCCTTCTAAAACCCGGACTTCCTAAACCACGGCCCCTAAACCAAGGCCCCTAAACTACGGCCCACCTAGACTACGGCCCACCCAAACTACGGCCCACCTAAACAACGGCTCTCAAACCCGGTCCTCCTAAATTACGGCCCTGCAAAATTCCGGCCCCGCATCGTTCTCTGTAGCTTGCGTCGCCTGTCCGGAGTCATGGGGTTGGGCGAGGAGAGGGCGGACGAGTTGGATGAGGTCGACGCTGCCGAGTTGATGCGTGGCCGCATCATTGCTGACGCGGACAGTGGCATTCCTGTAGATTAACATTTTTTTTTATTTTATAAATTTTTTTTACAATTTCGTAACTTTGCAAGACGAAAATGTAGTTCTCGCTCTCCCCCCCCCCCACCCTTCTCTCTCTCTCTCTCTCTCACTCTCTCTCTCTCTCTATCTCTCTCTCTCTCTATCTCTATCTCTCTCTCTCTCTCTCTCTTCTCTCTCTCTTTCTCTCTCTCTCTCTTCCTGTCTCTAAGGAAAGTAGGATCAAAGGGTACTTTTGTTCCCTGTCCTTTTACAATTGGGCATGGTCGAGTCTCTCAGATTGGCTTTCTTAAGGTTAGCGAAGGGGGGCTTAGTTTTTTTCTTATAAAAAAATTGACAAAATATAAATGAAAATACGGTTTAAAAACTAAAAAAATAAATAACTACGAAACAAATATATAAATTAATTAATTAAAATACAAACCGCTGCCTCGTGGTGGGCCGGCAGTAGTCCTCCCACTAGAGAGGATGTGAGAGCGAGAGAGGGCACAACCGTCTGCGAGGAGGATGTCTCCGTTGACTGATGGTGCAGCTGTTGTTGCACTCGGTATGGCGAGGCACCTGCAGAGAGAGAGAGAGAGAGAGAGAGAGAGAGAGAGAGAGCGAGAGAGAAAGAGAGAGGGAGAGGGAGAGAGAGGGAGGGAGGGAGAGAGAGAGAGAGAGAGAGAGAGAGAGAGAGAGAGGGTAAAGCAGCGAGACAAGACAGAAAGACCACTTGTTCATGGTTGAGAGTTGTGTCACATTTAAAAGTGCATCATCTTTTGTCTCTGTCATGCAATAGTGTGTAAAAGTGAGAGACGAAAACAGTGTAAAAGAAAGTAAGCAGCCTTCTACACACTTTTGCCCTATCACTTTTGCACACTATCTCGTTTCGCATGTCCAAACTTTAACGAACTTTGAATGTTGATGCAGTTTGCATCATGAACAAAGTTTGAAGGAAACTTTACGCATCTTTCCCATTTTAAAAACGCCTAAAAGATAAAACGCCCAAAAGACTAAAACGCCCAAAAGATGCTTGAAGTTCTGATTTATGTTGACTCAGGTTTCAACAAAAGTTTGTTTAACTTTTCTTCCTAGATTAATAGCACGGCTGGTGGTTGTTTTCATGCAGACAAGCAGTCTAGTCGCCTCATTGTCAGAAGGCACCAAGACAGGAAAGGGAGAAGTAACAAGCAGGATAAGTGAGAGAGGAAATAGAGAGGGAGAGGGAGACAGAGAAAGAGAGAAATGGAGAGCAGAGTGAGAGAGAGACAGAGAAAGAGACATAGAGAGCAGAGTGAGAGAGAGAGAGAGTGATAGACAGAGAGTGTGGAAAGGCAGCCAAATCGGCGCAGTGCTCACGTCCCATCTTCCGCTCTTTACATCGTCTCCTCTCTCTTCTCTCTATCTCTCCTCTCTCTCTCCCCTCTCTCTCTCCTCTCTTTCTCTCTCTCTCTCTCTCTCTCTCTCTCCTTCTCTCTCTCTCTCTTCTCTTTCTTTGCTATGTTTTTCTCATTTTAGCTAATGTTTATATTCTTTTTTCCTAATAATCATATAAACCCTGGCATCCGAGAACTGGGGCAAGCAGATTATTTGGCCCTAATTGTAAGATATTTTGATGGCTGTGCCTGACTTTTGCGTATTTGAATTTTTCTTTTCAAAATTAAATGATGGAATTAAATCAAGGATTAAGAGATTTTTGTTTGTGCTTTCGTCCAATAAAATACTCTTGAACGAAGTGTGTGTGTGTGTCCCTTTGGAAAATAGCCCAGTTGGATCTGTAGTATAAGCATGTACATATGTGTATGTATGTTGGTAAATGTGAAAAAAACAGAACAAAAACGTGTGAAAATGTACATACACAAGTTTTGTCGACGCAATTTAGAAGAATTTCGAGTAAATCGGTTCCACTGGTCGGCCCATCTTTTCTTGGGCATTGCCAGCCAAAATCCGGACAGGGCCTTGGGAATCTTGGATTGATTGATCAGCACACATCTTTCTTTGTTTCACCTCACAATCAGCTCGCTCTTCTTCCATCATTTGCACCTTCGGTATTTCCCCCTTCACTCTCTCTCTCTCTCTACCCCCTCTCTCTCTGTCTCTGTCTCTCTCTCTCTCTTTCTCTCTCTCATTCCATCTCTCTCCCCCCCCCTCCCTCTCGCTCTCTCCCTCCCTCTCTCTCCCTCTCCCTCTCTCTCTCTCACTACTTTTCCGTCCTCCCTTAACGATCTGCTCTTTCTCTCCTTCTCTCATCCTCTTTCTCTTTCTGTGGCAACCTATCATTCTCCCCTCTTTAACAGTTTCCTCATGGTCAGACACGTCTCTCACTCGCACTGGAAAAGGTCTCGATCGCCTCATTGTTAGACGTGCGGCCAGCCGAGTACTTCCTAAAAAGAGAGAGAGAGAGAGAGAGAGAGAGAGAGAGAGAGAAAGAAAAAGAGAGAGAAAGAGAGAACTGGAGAGTGAGAACGATAGGCTTAGATAGAA
>CALZFC010000032.1:775000-780000 GCA_945643635.1 Allodiplogaster sudhausi | reverse complement strand
TTACCTTCACTTCTCACTCCATGCTGCTCACTTTCTTTTTTCTCGCCTTTTTCTTCTCTCCCTCCCCAAGCTCTCTCTTTCTCTCTTTCTTTCTTTCTCTCTCTCTCTCACACACACATCTTTTCCTTTTCTCTTTCAGTCTCTTTCTATGCCCCTCTCTTTCTCTTGCCCTCTCTCTCCATCTCTGTCTTTCTCTCTCTCTCTCTCTCTCTCTCTCTCTCTCCCCATTGATGGCTGTTTTGATTGCCCCCTTCGTCCCTCGAGTGGCCGTGCGTGTGTAGTTGTGGCAGCATGAATTCGTTGAGTGCGCTGGCCCGCCCTAGGCGTGTGTGCGGTAAACAAGGAAAATAAGTTGCTCTCTCTCTTTCTTTCTCTCTCTCTCTCTCTCTCGCTTTCTCTCTCTCTCTTTCGCTCTCTTGCACTCGGAGCGACAAAGCGAGAGAGTGTGGTGATAGAGGGAGAAAGAAGGAGAGGGACAGCGAGAGAGAGAGAGAGAGAGAGAGAAAGAGAGAGAGAGAGAGAGCGAGAGAGAGAGAGAGAGCGAGAGAGAGAGAGAGAGGTTAGGGGAATGAATGTGCATCACCGAAGAGCAAAAAATAGCACTGTTGATTTTTGTTTTGCATATTTTTTTGTATTACCTTTAGGCATAATTTGTTGCGTCATATGGCTATTAGAGATATGGCTACATATCCGAGAATTGTTTTTTGGCCATTCGAAATATTCTCTCTGAATGTTCTCTCTCTCACTCTCCCTTTCTCTAACTCTCTCACTCGCTCTCTGTCTCGCTCTCTGTCTCTCTCTCTCTCTCTATCTCTCTCTCTTTCTCTCTCGAAAAGCCATTACTTATGTATATTGTTTTGGCGCGCCTTATATAGTCTGCCTTTTTCTCTGTCGCCCCGAGGGCTCTCCCGTGCGCTGGCTCTTGTTGTTGTCTCCACTGCAGACAGCATCTCTCTCTCTCTCTCTCTCTCTCTCTCTCTCTCTCTCTCTTTCTTAACTCTCTCTGTCTCCCTCTCTCAGTCCCTCTCTGTCTCTCTCTGTCTCTGTCTCTCTGCCTCTCTGTCTCCTGTCCTCCCTCCCTCTTTTTCCCATCTCCCTTATTCGCAATTCTCGCCTTTGTTCTCTGATGATGCAAAAAGACCCCCAAAGAGAAAATATGGCCCACAATTCTTGAAAGACCAACACTCACACACACACAAACGGTGCTTTTCCCTGACATACATACATATGCGTATTTACGCTTCTCTCTCTCTCTATCTCTCTCTTCTATCTCTCTTTCTGTCCATCTCTAACTCTCTCTCATTCTCCATTTCTCTCCATCCCTAAATCTCTCGAACTCTCACTCTCTCTCTCCTACTCTCGAGCCCACCCTATTTGGTTTCCTCTCCCACCAGCTTGCTGCAACATTTCGTGTGTGCCGCGTTGCTCATTTGGCCAGTTGCATTGAAGGTGAGAGTGATGAAGACAGTGAGGGAGAGAGAGAAAGGGTGAGATAGAGGAAGAGAGAGGGCGAGAGAGAGAGAGAGAGAGAGAGAGAGTAGAGTAAACCTATAGAAAAATAGAAGCAGAGAGAGGCGCGGAGAAAGAGAAACAATGATAGATACTTAGAGGAACAGAGAAAGAGAGAGAGAGAGAGAGATAGGAAGACAGAGAGATGAGATTTGAAGAGAAAGAGAGACAGAGGGAAAGAGAGAGAGAGATAGAGAGAGAGTGAGGGACAGAGAGGGAAAGGGGGGAAGAGAGAGAGAGGCTGGTCATTGATGCTCTGCTCTAGGATAGCCTCAGGCTATTTTCATGTCTTTCGAATGAAGCCTATCCCAATACAGTTCTCTCTTGCACGCCAAAAAAAAGAGAAGAAGAAAAACGCGTCTGTTCTTGGTTTTTAGTTTTTTTTTGCTCATATTTATTCATTCATTATGCACATTAACAATAGTGTTACAACATTATATGTTCTCGACTAACGAGAAATGCAAAGAGAAAAATAGAACGAGAGAGAGAGAAAGTGGGAAAGAGAGAGAGAGAGAGAGAAAGAGAGATTGAGAGAGAGAAAGAGCGAGAGAGAGAGAGAAAGAGCGAGAGAGAGAGAGAAAGGTCATATGTACGTGCAGATGTAACTAGGTATCGTTGATCCTGCTTTCCTGATATGTTCGCCTCATTTAAAAGAATTTTTTTATTATTACCATATCAATTCGAAAAGTCGTCTCTCTCTCTCACATATTGGTTGCTTTTCCCGGAATTGGCAACCGTGGGAGAATTATTGTAGAACGATTATTTTGAAAAAAAATGTACATGCTTGCATACGAACGTGAAAATGTTAGTAGACAGACATTTCTTCATAGTATGATCTTGTTCCACTTCCGCTATTCTTTCGTTGCAAAATCTGCACATTGTCTAGTGCTTGTTTTGAATTTGTTCCTCTCTCTGTCTCTGTCTCTCTCTCTCTTGCCATATCTTCCGCTATCTCTCTCTCTCTTTCTCTCTCTCTCTCCCTCGCCGTCGCTCTCACTCTCTCCCTCCCTTTCTCTTTTTTTCTATATCTCTCTGTGCCGTATGGCCATGTGAGCCCTCCTACATAGCTGGTCGTCTACAGTGTCTAGAAAATTTTCGCAATGATGAAAGCGCCGGTGCTTCTATTACTCAAAGCTTCAGCAAACGCTCTTATTTCCTTATTGTCTTATTACAGCCTGCTGCCTCATCGAGAAGGCCAAAGATGAGCTTTCCTTTCAATTGGATGCAGCCGGCGACCTCACAAGATATAGTGTATACTGTCAGTCGCTGTATTATTTAGATATATTTAAATATTTAATTTTAAAAAAAATTATTAACTTTTCAACATTCCTTTTTCTATGTAAAACATAAGCTCTATTCTAGTGTAGGCGTCCCATCGAATTATAGGCGTCCCATGAAAAATAACGGCGTCTCATGGCCATGGAACGCCCATAATTCGATGGGACGCCTACACTAGAAAATAGTTCCTCAGCGACCCATTTTTTGCAGCATTTTACTTGTTTATTTCCGTTTATTGATGTTGAGAAAAAGTAGAGGAGAATTGAGGTAAGAAAAAAAAATCCATTTTTACTCTGTTTTACATGACCAAGTATCCTAAATGGCATTGATTTAGTGTATATTTATTTAATATATATTTCTTTTGTTCAATTTTTTTTAATTATTGATCTTTGTTCCATTTCTCGTAAAAGTAGTGAAAAGTAGAAGAAGATCATGGCAATGAAACGTGCAGCAATACATGAAGAAAGAAAGTGAATGGGCAATTGAAAAATACAACAACGGAAGTGGAGAGATTGGCAACAAATAAAATGCGCATGCCCCCGAAATTGCGGAGATTCTCTTTGGATAGCTGCGTGGGAGGAAACAAGAAATGCAGAGAGAGAGTGAGAGAGAGAGACAGACACACGGAGAGGGGGGCAGAGAGGAACATAAAGAAAGGCAGAGTGAGAGGGAGAGGGAAAGAGAGAGAGAGAGAGAGAGAGAGAGAGAGAGAGAGAATAAAAAAGAGAGAGAGGCAGAGAGAGAAAAAGAGAGGAGAGAAAGAGACAGAGAGAGAAGTGAAAAGAGGCAACCAGAGAGTAGAAAGACCATTGGAATAAATGAGGAGACGACGAACACAAATCAGACCTAGGTTGTTTTCGTTTTGATGCCTTCCAGCTACACTGCTGAATAATTTCGTTTTTATCTCGTGCCTTCTCTCTCTCTCTCCCTCTCTCTCTCTCCCTCTCTCTCTCTCCCTCTCTCTCATTCTCTCCCCACTTTTTTTATTTTTCTCATTTTTTTTATACTTTATCCCTTTCTCTCTCTCTCTATCTTTCTCTTCGTATCAGTTACCTCCGTTTCTCTCTCCCCCTCTCTCTCCTTCTCTCTCTCTCTCTCTCTCTCGTCATTATGTTTTTCTTCTCGCACCCGCTTCTGCCATCTTTCCTTGCCCCAATCACGTTTGTTTTCTTGGAAGTTCTCACAATCTATTTTTCTCTCTTTATATTGCTACAAAATTGGTGGAATTTAATGAAGCTTAATTTATGTTTTTCTTCTATTTAACATATTCATTAAAATATATTTATAGTTAGCTATCTCTATTGCAGTATTTTTTAATGAATATATAGTTTTTTTTTTTTAAATATATTTCCACGACGTCTACTCGTATTACTCATATCAACTATTAGCGTCTGCAAACCAAAGCATGTGATATTTGTTATCTCTGATATTTCGACTACGTCATATTTCTAATCGTTCTTACCATATCAAAAACTGGCTTATAAATGATAGGACACATTATCTTCTCTCTCTCTCTTTCTCTATCTCTCTCAATCTCAACTATCGTATTTTCTCCTACTCAACTCACCCTCTCTCTCACACTCTCTCTATCTCTTCTCTTCTCTGCTCTCTCTCTCTCTGCTCTCTCCTTGCTATCTTTTCTTCCTGGCTCTCTCTCATCATCTCACAAGACTCCCCCCATTTCCCTAAACCCTTTTTGCACTTTTCGCTTAAAAACACCTAGGGCATGTCTGATCTTCCACATGCTTTTTTTGCAATGACTCAGGCTTCTTCCTGAGCTTGCCATTCAATTAGTCTCTCTCTCTCGCATCTCTTCCCTTCTTGCACTCCTTCACCATCTTATTTTCTCCGCTGCAAGGCACACATTTGCACAGACAAAGTGCGCTCAAAAACTGTTTAAATATGTAGAGAGAGAGAGAGAGAGTAGGAGAGAGAGAGTGGGAGTGTGAGGGAGAGAGATAGTGGGAGAGAGAGGGGGAGAGAGTGAGAGAGAGAGGTGGAGAGAGAGTGGGAGAGAGAGGGAGAGAGAGAGTGCGAGAGAGAGAGGGAGAGAGAGAGAAAGAAAGGAAGATAAAGTGCACCTCCGCCCCGGACCAATTCAAGTCAAGCATTCTTTGATTACTCTTTTCCATTTGGCACTTTTATTTTTCGCGGCGTATCTATGAAGCTTCCGTATATGGTGTTTCATACGGTTAGTTTTATTTCTTGCTTTC
>CALZFC010000032.1:740000-772500 GCA_945643635.1 Allodiplogaster sudhausi | reverse complement strand
TGGTATACTTCGCTTCACTGTACCTGCACCGTGTCCCTGTCTCCAGCTCTCCGTAAATGTCCATCACTACTTTCAGGCCCCCGATCAAGTCTCAACTTTCCTAATGATCACGCAAGCTTCTCTCTCACTCTCTTTCTCTCCCTCTCTCTCGCTTTCTCTCTCTCTCTTTCTCCTCTTTCTCTCGCTTTCTCTCTCTCTCTCTCGCTTTCTCTCTCTATATATCTCTCTCTCCCCGTCTCTCTCTCTCTCTCTCTCGCTGAACCCCACTAAATTCCACCCATCTCTTCGCTATTAGGGCGGTTGAGAGAGTAGCGCAAGAAAGTGAAATGCTAGAAGAAAGCCTGTGCTCTTTGATCATCGCATTTTTTTTTCATATCTGCACGGGAGTGCTTGCTCCACATTGTAGAGGCTGTTTATCTTCTTTGTTGACTGTTCTCTCTCTCTCTCCCCTCTTCTCCTTTCTCGCTCTCTCTCCTCTCTCTACTTCCCTCTCTCCTCTCTTTCCTTCCCTCCCTCTCTCCCTCTCTCTCCTTTTCTCTCTCTCTCTCCCTCTCGCTTGTACTCTGCGTCACGATCGTGTTCTCTCTCTCACTCTCTCTAGCTTTATCTCGCTTGCATTGCTAGCCTAGCAGCATCAACCGCATTTCCTTCTGGACTTCTGGAACGTAGACGATCTGATTTGGCAAGAGAGCTGAATAAACAACACTGAGCAGAGAGGGAAGAGAAAGATGAGAGGGAGAGATATAAAGATAGGGAGAGAGAGATAGAGAGAGAGAGAGAGAAAGAAGAGTTGCAAGGAGAAGGAAAGGAGATTCGGATCTGCACTTTTGCTTTAAGAGAGCCTCTCCCTAAGACTCGACCACGGCTGCATTAAGGCCTGCCCTGGGAATTTATTATAAAAAAAAAAAATAGAAATCACATATCTTATGCAACTCGATGAGCTCTTCAAAATGAGCCTAAATTCATTTCTGTATGTCGTCTTCCCTATGAGATACGCTACCGTAACCCCAAAATTTCATTGGACTGTATTTCCTTCAAAAGATGGTTTTCAAAGATAACGAAGGAACCATTCGATAGCTCTTTTTAAGCCCTTAAAATTTCATCTAGAGAAGTTTTTTGTGAAAATTTGTTTTTGACAAAAATAAATCACTTTAAATATTTCGACGAGGCATATTGACACTTTACGGTCATTTCCACAGAATGGCCCTCAGATAGGAAGAAAGAGCATTAAATTTGCTACAAAATAAGGTACTTTCAAAAAAAATTAAAGCGTACGATGTTTTCGATATCAGGCGAAAAATGCGCGCGAGTCGGTCAAAATGGCGCATTTTAGGTCGCCGAGTCACAGTGCAAGCGCATTCATTGATTCATAACTACGCTCAATCTTAATCTTTCAAAATCGTAAGTAAATAATCTAAGAGCTCTCAGCGCGAGATCTTCAAATGTTAAATACATACTTTTATTGAAAAGTTTGGATTTATATGAGAAATTTCGTTTTGTATGATAAGAAGGCTTAAAAAACTACTTCAGAAACATTTCCACACTCCCAATCATACATCATAAGAAAGAGGATGAAATTTGGTAGAAGATGAACCCCTTTAAATTAAATTCCATGCGTACGAACTTTTGTTATAAGCCATAAAAGAAGGGCAAGTAGCGTCGCTGTCATTTCGCCCAAGTATTCGTAGTTTAGTTTATTCGAATTAGAATATTCCAATCCTTTTTTTCTACACATTTTCCATTAGGCCTTTATATCCTACTCTTATGGCTTATAACAAAAGTTCGTAAAATTAATTTAAAGGGGTTCATCTTCTACCAAATTTCATCCTCTTTCTTATGATGTATGATTGGGAGTGTGGAAATGTTTCTGAAGTAGTTTTTTAAGCCTTCTTATCATACAAAACGAAATTTCTCATATAAATCCAAACTTTTCAATAAAAGTATGTATTTAACATTTGAAGATCTCGCGCTGAGAGCTCTTAGATTATTTACTTACGATTTTGAAAGATTAAGATTGAGCGTAGTTATGAATCAATGAATGCGCTTGCACTGTGACTCGGCGACCTAAAATGCGCCATTTTGACCGACTCGCGCGCATTTTTCGCCTGATATCGAAAACATCGTACGCTTTAATTTTTTTGAAAGTACCTTATTTTGTAGCAAATTTAATGCTCTTTCTTCCTATCTGAGGGCCATTCTGTGGAAATGACCGTAAAGTGTCAATATGCCTCGTCGAAATATTTAAAGTGATTTATTTTTGTCAAAAACAAATTTTCACAAAAAACGTCTCTAGATGAAATTTTAAGGGCTTAAAAAGAGCTATCGAATGGTACCTTCGTTATCTTTGAAAACCATCTTTTGAAAGAAATACAGTACAATGAAATTTTGGGGTTACGGTAGCGTATCTCATAGGGAAAACGACATACAGAGATGAATTTAGGCTCATTTTGAAGAGCTCATCGAGTTGCATAAGATATGTGATTTCTATTTTTTTTTTTATAATAAATTCCCAGGGCAGGCCTTAATGCAGCCGTGGTCGAGTCTTAGGGAGAGGCTCTCTTAAAGCAAAAGTGCAGATCCGAATCTCCTTTCCTTCTCCTTGCAACTCTTCTTTCTCTCTCTCTCTCTCTATCTCTCTCTCCCTATCTTTATATCTCTCCCTCTCATCTTTCTCTTCCCTCTCTGCTCAGTGTTGTTTATTCAGCTCTCTTGCCAAATCAGATCGTCTACGTTCCAGAAGTCCAGAAGGAAATGCGGTTGATGCTGCTAGGCTAGCAATGCAAGCGAGATAAAGCTAGAGAGAGTGAGAGAGAGAACACGATCGTGACGCAGAGTACAAGCGAGAGGGAGAGAGAGAGAGAAAAGGAGAGAGAGGGAGAGAGGGAGGGAAGGAAAGAGAGGAGAGAGGGAAGTAGAGAGAGGAGAGAGAGCGAGAAAGGAGAAGAGGGGAGAGAGAGAGAGAGAACAGTCAACAAAGAAGATAAACAGCCTCTACAATGTGGAGCAAGCACTCCCGTGCAGATATGAAAAAAGATATGTGATTTCTATGTTTTTTTTTAAAATAAAAAATTCCCAGGGCAGGCCATGATTGAGCCTTACGGAGAGGCTCTCTTAATGGTAAGGATCGGCAAAATCACCAGGCAATGATATCACAGTCAGTCTCAATTTATAGTACTACAATTATATTTCCACATCAAATTACCTGGCTAATTTTCTTGCTCCGGTTTGCAGGTGGTTTTCTGTTCCGTTTTTGTTCCTTCTTTAGTTGCTTATCACACTTGATCACACCGTTTTCTATGTAAATATCAACTTTTTTTAAACAATTTTTTGTGATTCCCAACTCTTTTTCACGGAAGGGAGAGAGAGAGAGAAGAGATAGTGATAGTAGTGCTCTGGTCTCGCCAAAACAATGGGTGCTAATGTGCAGTAATGTATTTTTGAAGACACAATACAGGATTGATTGCAAAAGTCTATCAACTTGAGACACGGTTTTTGTCAGATCAGAACAAAAACTAGAACGTGGGAGACAAAGAAAGAGAGAAAGAGAGAGAGAGAGAGAGAGAGAGAGAAGAGAGTGAGAAAGAAAGAGAGAGAGTAAGAGAGAGAGAGCTAGAAGGACAGAGAGAGAGAGAAAGAGAGAGAGAGACAGAGAGGAAGATTTTCGCCGCGCCCTAATGCACTTTTGTCCAAGTCGGTCGTGATCCGGATCACGCAGCTGTGAAGAATGAAGAAGTCACTTGTACTTTTCATCCACTCACGAATCTGGCTGATCTCTCTCTCTCTCTCTCTCTCTCTCTTTCTCTCTTTCCCTCCCTTTCTCTAACTCTCCTACTTTTTCTCTCAGAACATCTCATCTCTCCGCTCTCCCACTCCAGCTGATCGCGCTTTAGTCATTGTCTGGTGTAGAAAGTGGAAAGTGTTGCTTGCGCCCACCCTGTCTGGAAATAAGAGGATCACTGAATGTTTGCATGTAATTTGTATTGGATAAATGGAGTCGATCTCTCTCACTCTCTCTCCCTTTCTCTTTCTCTCTCTCTCGCTCACTCTCTCTCCCTTTCTCTTTCTCTCTCTCGCTCTCTCTCTCTCCCGCACTCGCTCTCTCTACCTCTCTCTCTCTCTCTATCTCTCTCTCTCTATCCATTCTTCCCCTATATCGTTTGCACTTGCCTTCTTCAACTCGCTCAGCACCGTGAGCGTAAAGCCAGATCGCCTTGACCAGTTCCACCAGCTCGCAAACCAAAGTGCATTTCCGAAATATTTCCAGAGAGAAAGAAGTAGAGAGACAGAGAGAGAGAGAGAGGTGAGAGAAAGAGAAGACTAAAAGTACAGCGGTCACTCGGATCACTCGTCATCCTTTTGAAGCGATGCGTAGTCGTCGTCCACGATTTGGTTGTGTCCCAGGAGTGCAGCACCACGTGTGTGTGGTGAGAGGGCCACTGCAGCGGAGCTAGAGGAGAGTTAGAGAGAGAGAAGACGAGAGAGAAACATAGAGAAGGAAAGAGAGAGATTAGGAGAGTGGAGGAGAGAGAGAGAGAAGAGAGAAGAGAAAAGAGAGAGAGAGAGAGAGAGAGAGAGAGAGCTAGGAAGAGACAAAGCGATAGAATGAAATGTAGAGTCCGAAAAAAACCGAAAGTGAGAGCGATGGAGATCGAAAGAGTCAATGAGGGAGTCTGAGATAGAGAGAAACAAAGACAGACACAGAGAGAGAGAGTGAGAGAGAAGGAAAAGAGAGAAAGAGAAAGAGAGAGAGAGAGAGAGAGAGAGAGAGAGAGAGAAAGACGGACCAGAAGCCGCGAAACATATAAAGTGCACTGGCACTTTGCGCGCTGCCCGCCAGAGAGAAGAAGAAGAAGAAGAAAGAAGAAGAGAAGTAGCAGCTGGGCCGGAGGTCACTTCCCGCCCCCGACTGCGCCCTTCCTTGTCTTCTTCTCTTTCTTTCTCTCTTTCTTTTCACCCACTCTCTCTCTCTCTCTCTCTTAGTTCTTATCTCACTCTCTATCTCATCTCATACTCTCACTCTCGACCTTTGTCCGACAAGAGAGAGCTCTCTCTTTCTCTCTCTTACTCTCTCTCTCTCTCTCTCTCTCTCCCTTGCCCTCTCTCCGCCCTTCTCCCCCCTTCAACTCGCTTCCTCCCAGTCTTCCGCTCGAAACACTGCCCAGCGTGCTCGCGTACTGCGATACAGCTGATTGAGAATTATGTCCCCAAAATGTTTTATATCCGGTTTCTACTTCTACTCCCTCTCTCTTCTCTCTCTCACTTTCTCTCTCTCTCCATCTCTCTGTTCTCTCTCTCACTTTTTCCATCCCTCACTCTCTCTCTATCTGCCTCTCTTTCTCTCTCCCTCTCTCTTTCTCTAATTCTCTTACCTTAGCCGCCCGTTTGTAATTCGTTCTCTATCATTGACCATACACCGGTTGTTTTCCACCGCTCATCGTCTTTAACTGCCGTAATAATTATTTTAATGCCGATCTTGCTGATATTGGTGCGATAATTTCCTCCGTATTTCTTCCAGTTTTGCCCCATCATTCCCAGGGATTTGGCTTTATTCTTCTATGTTTGCCTTATCTAAATATCGCTACTTGGCCCTGAAATATATGTATGTATGTAGTACATATGTATGTAGCTTCTCACTCTCAGCATTTATGTTAGCAAATAAGCATTGTTTTTCTCATTCAAAAAAATTTTTTTTCCCCATTTCTCGGTCATTTCCTGTGGTGGCACATGCACTTGCTGCTGGTTTTTCTTTTCTCCTCCTTCAAAATTCCATTCTCTTCCAACGGGAATGCACAGTCAACGTCACTTTATTCGCTTTATAAACACAATATTGCCCAATGCGTTTGAGAAATGATATCGTCATTTCTGTTCTTTTTTTCATTTATTAGAGATAAAAATCATCATCAAGCGAACATAGCAAACAATGAATCATGTTTCCTGCTGCATTTTGTTTATTTGGTCTTGGAAAATGAGAGAGAGAGAGAGAGAGAGAGAACGACGGAGAGAGAGCTAGAGAGAAAGAGATAAGGAGAGAAGCAGAGTACTGGAGAGAGTACGAGAAAGAGCAACAGAGTATGAGAGAGAACGGGAGAGCCAGAGAGAGAGAGAGAAAGAGAGAGAAGCAGACTACTGCAGAGAGTAAGAGTTAGAGCACGAGAGAGAGAGAGAGAGAGAGAGAGAGAGGAACAAAATTATATTAAAAGAATGCCGTCATTTCTTTTCAGTGCACTTTACAATGTTCCTTTCCGGAAACTTTGCACGTCTACAGGCAACATTCACGATTGCGGTGATTCAGATGGGATTGTGTGACAAGAACAAGGAGGAAGATAGAGGGAAAGAGAGAGAGAGAGAGAGAGAGAGAGAGAGAGAGAGAAAGAGAAAGAGAGAGGGAGAGAGAGAAAGAACAGAGAGTGAGAAAAATGGAGACAGAGAAAGGGAGAGAGTGAGACAGAGAAAGAGAGATAGCGAAGAAGAAGAAGAAAAGGAAGAAGAAGCTGGCACAGTAGGAAGAATAAAATAGGGCGGTGATTCCATTTTTGCTGTTCTGACAGTGCGAATGGATTTTCTTCTAGATGGCGTTCGGGCAGTCATGTGGTCCTGGAAGGAACCATGAAAAAAGGAGAGCAACTGAGAGAATGAGAGTGAGAGGGAGAGAGGGAAAGAGAGAGAGAGAGAGAGAGAGAGAGATTGATGGTAGAGACAGAGAGAAAGAGAGGGAGAGAGAGAGAGAGCTAGAGTGTGTTGATTAAAGAGGCATTTAGAGAATGACAGAATTTTCCTAACAATAAGAGCTGTCCTTGTCACTGCGCTTACAAAACGACATGGAGTGTAGTCTTGTTGTTATTTTTATCATTTCAGTTAAAATATTTTTTCTTCTAGTAGAAGGCGAATATAGTAAGGATAATTTTATTTACATATGTACATTTATTTCAAAAGGCTGGAGCGACAGCTCATTTCGAGATCTTAGGCCTTGAACGTATGACCTTTCGAACTACGCGCGCCCTTTTCGGACAGATCATGTGGTTCTCGTGTCTTCTGTAGTTCAGCTCACAATCAGAGTCTTTTCTGTTCAGTGGTTGTTGTTCGGCTATTTATCGGTTTTCCGCGTATTCTTTATATCCATTCTTGGTTGACGACATTATTTCTGGTTCTCTTGATAACTTTCCGTTTTGGTTTGGCGCTCAACTTGGCGGTGGCGGGTCCAAATTTGTCTGTTCATGCTGAACATTTCCCGGTTCTGGTAATTACAAAAATTTTTGAACTAACAATAAGATATCGAACTGATATCAACATTTGAGTTTACTTGCACAGCTTTTTTTTTTGGATTTGTCCTGCAAAAGTATCCTCAACAGTTTAGCCGTAATTAGCAACCAAATCTTCGTAGGCCAACTATTCAAAAACAAATGTCTGCAATAGCCTTTTCAATCGTGAATAACAGAATGGCGATTATGTTCGCTTGCTTGCATAATACCATTGCTTATTGCTACTGGTGGCTGCTACTATGTGCCACAGAATTCTTTTGGCGACTAGCTAGCCAGACATGAAAAAGGTTGCTGCCTGCTGGTTGTTTTTTTTTGTGTTTGGAAGGTCCCCTCCCTGGCCCATTTCGGACCAAATCTCTATCTCTCACCAGCTTCGTCTGTTCACCTCCAGCTCGCTGACTCTTAAACAGTAATCTTTGGCGCTCTTTCGCGATCTCGTTCCTTGTGACACCTTCTCTATGCAAGATAATTATTATGCGGACGTTTAAGCAGAATTGGACTTGGAATCATACAATGTAATACCACTACAATTTGCATTTTCTCCGAGAATTCATGCAGTCCTTTTTATTTTCCGAATGAGTTTGTCAAACATTCGTCACAAATGACAGGCAAGACTAGTTATTATTGCGCGATTAATTTACTTTGTGATGATGTTGATATTACTTTTAATATTAATTCCTTCTGTAGTATTGCCACGTTGCTGAAGCACATTAAATCTACTCCTCTATTTAGGAACTTTCCTGTTTTGATCAGCAGGCGGCGGCTCTTTTATTTCTGTAATATTTATATTTATGTAATGTCCAATGAGTAATTTAGTTCTTTTACAGTATCCGATGACTAATTTTTCTCTTACAGTATCCAAATGAATAATTTAGTTCTCTTACAGTATCCGATGACTAATTGTTCTCTTACAGTATCCGATGACTAATTTTTCTCTTACAGTATCCAATGACTAATTTAGTTCTCTTACAGTATCCGATGACTAATTTTTCTCTTACAGTATCCGATGACTAATTTAGTTCTCTTACAGTATCCGATGACTAATTTTTCTCTTACAGTATCCGATGACTAATTTTTTCTCTTACAGTATCCGATGATTAATTTAGTTCTCTTACAGTATCCGTTGACTAATTTTCTCTTACAGTATCCGATGACTAATTTAGTTCTCTTACAGTATCCGGTGACTAATTTTTCTCTTACAGTATCCGATGAGTAATTTAGTTCTCTTACAGTATCCGATGACTAATTTTCTCTTACAGTATCCGATGACTAATTTAGTTCTCTTACAGTATCCGATGACTAATTTTTCTCTTACAGTATCCGATGAGTAATTTAGTTCTCTTTCAGTACCCCATGCGTACGGTAGTCGATGCTCGGAGTGCGCCTCCTCCTCCGCCCGCCGTGGTGCCCAGTGTCGCCGTCTCGCAGCCCTCCTTCCCGCCGACGCCCTCCGACCTCTCGGCGCTGCTGCATCACAACATAATGGTGCGCCTTCTACCGTATTCCGTGAAATATTTGTTAAACTTTCTACGATTTCATCATGACATTATGGTGCACCTTCTACCGTATTCCTAGAAATTACTGTAAAAATTTCTGCGATTTCATCACAAGATTATGGTGCGTCTCCGTTCGTCATAGAGCTTCACGTGTGCTAGTTAATTTTATTCTTAGGTGGGTTAGAGGAGGAATAGTAGTTGTTAAAGAAAGAAATGGGAAATAAAAAAATCCATTAAATGTTTATCCAGGCACTTTTTCTTCTTCTCGATATTCTTTTTCTATTCTTCGTGCTACTCTATAAAGCCAATTAATTCTACCTTGACTATTAGAGATATTAGTGGAATTGGAACATATATAATGTTTTTTCTGTCTGTGCGCTTTGAATCTAATATTTGCAAGTTGTAACAGAATAGAGAACGATTCCGTTGCTCTAACACTTCCGGTTTATTATCAGCCAATCCAGCCCGAATTTGCATTTATTTTCCCCTAGTCTGACCGGGGCAATTTGACGAACCAGACGGCCCTTGCAGACGCAGCAAACTCTTAATCTGCTCTTTCTCTCTTCTCTCTCTCTCTCTCTCTCTCTCTCTCATCAATCGCTCTCTCTCTCTCTCTCTCTCGTCTATCGCTCTCTCCTCTCTCTATCTCTATCTCTCTCTCTCTCCTCTCTCTCTCTCTCTTCATCATACACCACTATGTCCTTGTCTACCTTCATCACGTGTGCCAAATTACTGGACTGCAAACAAAATACGCTCGTTCATCGTAACATTCCTCCAACTAATAGCACCCCCCCCCCCTTTTCTCTACACACATCTTTTGCTACTTTCGCTCCCCAGACACATGGAATTATTTCGTATATGGAAATATACGCAGACACGCTTCCTAGTCTATCATTCTCTGTAATCATATTAGCTCCTCTTCATCTCTCTCTCTATGTCTCTCTCTCTCTCTCTCTCTCTCTCTCTCTTTCTCTCTCTTGCTTCCTCTCTCTCTCTCTCACTCACTCACTCACTCTCCATCACGCTCTCCCATCTCTCTTTCTCTAACTCTCCACATTCCTAATCCTTCCTGCTGACATCATGATTCATTTGCACTAATGTTTTTCATTCTCGTTCCCTCGTCTCACTGATTTCTGCGCCTTCTTCGTTATACGCATCTAATACATCCTTGTCACGTGTTCCTAAAGCCAAAGTCTCTCTCTCTCTCGCTCGCTCTCTCTCTCTCTCTTTCTTTCTTTCTCTCTCTCCCTCTCATTCGCGGAAGTCAACTCATATGTTTTCCAGTCTGCCTTTTTTAAATTCTCTCTTCCGGATTGTAGAGTTTCATGTTTATAATAGAGTCTATCCGTCTAGCAATGTTTCCTTATAACATGTTAGCAGACATCAGACGTGATCTATATGTCCTCCCTAAAGTGCAGGTGTACTTATCGAACTGAGGTGGAGAGAGAGAGAGAAAAGAGAGAGAGATGGTGAGAGAGAGAAGGAGAGAGGGAGAAGGAGAGAGAGAGAGAGAGAGAGAGAGAGAGAGAGACGTATCATTGCTATCTCTCTCTCTCTCTCTCTCTCTCTCTTTCTCTCTCTCTCTCTCTCTCTCTCTCTCTTGTTTCCCAAAGGCGCACACAACTTGTTTTTTTGATACCGATGTGTAGACGTTCGTGTGACTCTCACGTGTGACTATGACTAGGCTCAACGAATTTTCTCTCCGAGAAAGAGAGAGAGAGCGAGTGAGAGAGAGAGTGAGATAGAAAGAGAGAGAGAGAGAGAGAGAGAGTGAGAGAGAGAGAGAAAGGCCCAGGCAACAAACAGGGTTTGCGAAGATTCATATATGCTACCAGTGGGAAAAATAACTCTGCCCAGACAGTAGCACAGCTGACCAGGCGGCGGGGAGAGATTGAGCAGATTAGTGGGGGCAGTAGACAACAGACAACAACCACTGCATATTTAAACGAGCCACCCCCCCCCCCCCTCCTCTAGTACCCAGATTCTGGGAACATATGTGTGGCATTGGAGACAAAACAAAGAAACGGCAATTGGAAAGAGAGAGATAGAGAAAGACAGAGAGAGAGAGAGGCGAACGGAGAGAAAAAGAGAGCTTGGGAGAGAGTTCAAGGGAGAAAGACAGAGAGACGAAATGGTCCCGACTTGTCCCGTTCATGTGAATATAGAAGGGATGTCCATATACTTTTTTTTTCGAGTTTTAAAACGTTTATATCTTGAATTCGTATGCAAATTCTCAACTTGATTCTAAAACAAAGACGCCTCTCCGCAAGTTTGGCGGTTTTCTTTTACATATATAAACTAATGTAATTTTTTCAAACCAGTAATTATAGGTTAATCGTTCAATTAATTGATGAGACATACATATTTTTTTTTCGTGGCCGTATTTTCTCGTATAGAGACTAACTTACCTATTGCACTGTACTCAATATGTACTTTTGTCTTAGTGGTAGTGCGCTTCAAGATTTCCATTTTCTTTACATTGACAATGAGAGAACAGAGAGTGAGTGACCTTTTCTCTTCTTATTTCTCATTCCGTTCTTGTATTTGTTTTTCTCTCGCCTCTTTTTTTCTGTGGCTGCCGAATGTATGCTTTTTGTGCTTCGTTTCTCCCTTTTTTTGTTTCAGAACATACCCAAAAGAGCAAGCGTTTCCTTTTTATCTCTACTTCCTCTATCTCTTTCACTCTAATTTTTTCTTACTTTCACTCACGCGGATTCTCTATCTCTCTCTCTACCCTTCTTGTTTTCTCTCTCTCTCTCTCTCTCTCTCTCTCTCGCTCTCTCTCTTTTTTCCTTTCTCTTTTTCGTTCCTTGGCCTTTCACCTCTTTACACTTTAAGATCCTTTCCCTCTCTCTCTCTCCCGACTACCAGAGAGAGAAGATTTAAAAGGGCAGTGAGAACCACTGATTTATTGCTGCTACACTTTTGTTTCTCTTTACAAACTGGATTTAAATTGTTTTCTCTTTATCCATGGTTATAATTACTTGTGTACAGGGAAAAGTTTTAATGATTAAATAGAATAACTGATGAAAAAGTTTCTCTTTCTCTCTCTTCGTATCGCTCGCTTTATCTCTCTCTCTCTCTTCTCTCTCTCTCTCTCCGTTTCTCGCCATATCTATTTTACCTCCTTAAAATTTATTAGTATGGAAAAAAAATAAATGTAAGGAAAATTTTATTTCCAGCAATCCCTGATAGCGCAACAGCAGCAGCTGCAACAGCAACAACAAGCACTCTCGGCTGCAGCTTCTGCCACCTCCGCCGCCGCCGCGCCCACGTCCATCGACGCCTTCTCCTTCCTCCAGCCACCACTACAGACAGCTGTGTCGTTCGCGGGCTTCAGCACAGGTCAGAGAGGTGGAGATTAGGTTTACTGTTTAAAAGGGGTTTCTGGAACAGTCTCTCTCTCAGGCTCTCTTTCTGTTTTTCTCACTTTCTCTCTCTGCCTCTCTCTTTCTCTTCCTCTCTCTACCTATTTTTCCCTCTCTCTCCTTCTCTCTCGCTCTCTCTCTTTCTGTTTTCTCATTTTCTCTCTTTTTCTCTCTCTGGCTCTCCCCCCCCCCCTCTCTCTCTGCCTCTCGCTCTCTCCCACTCTCGCTCTCTCCTTCATTAGCGCTCTCTCTTCCATTGTCGTTCTCTCTCACTCTCTCCCTCTCTCTCTCCCTCTCTTCCTCTCGCTCTCTCTCTCTCTCTCTCTCTCTCTCCCTCTCTCCCTCTTCAGCCTCTCTCCCGCAAGAGCAGCAACTCGCCACCTCGAGTACGTCTCTCCTGGACGCGAGCGCACTCGCAGCAGCCGCAGCAGCAGCACCGTCCCCCCTCCAGCTGCTACTCTTCTCGAATCTACTCGGCGGAGGAGCAGGTGAGATATTGAGAGAGATATTAGTTACTTAATTAATTAATTAATTATTCAAATTTATTTAGATTTTTATTCAAATTTATTTAGATTTATTCATTCCACAAATGTGCAAAATGATTCAATTAAATTATATCAGTTATTTTTGGAATTGGGTAGAATAAAAGAGATATTTAACTAGAAAAAACAGAGAACGTAAGTATTTAGTGTGACGACATTTGTTTAATGCTCCTCTCTCTCTTTATCTCACCCTTATCTCTTTCTCTCCCACCATTTTTCTCCCTTGCGCTGTCTCATCATTTTTCTCACTCGCGCTCTCTCACAGTCTTTTACATTCGCTCTCTTTCTCACTCTTTCCCCCCCCCCCTCTCTCTCTCTCTTTCTCTCTCTCACCATTTTCTCACTCGCTCTCTCGCACTCTCTCTCGTACACTCGCTCTCTCTCTCTCTCTCTCTCTCTCTCTCTCTCTCTCTCTCCCACCCTCTCCCTCTCCATCCCCACACCCAGACACCAAGTGAGGAGAGATGACCAGACAAGAAGGCTTATGATTAGTCGAATGCCAACTTCATAATAAGTAATATTGGCACATTAGAATTAACTGTTGGTCCACGAAACCCCTCTTCTGGCCGACCAGCCATTTCCTTGAGGATTTCTTTTTTGCTTTCCTGGAACACCAATAACCGCATTTGGAGGAGCTTTTAGAGCTACATGCTTATTTCTTTTCCCTTACTATCTCTCGTTCACTCTCTCTCTCTCTCTCTCTCTCTCTCTCTCTCTTCCTCTCTCTCTTATCTCTCGCCATCTCTGTATCTCTCTCCCTCTCCCACTATTTCTCGTTCATTTTCCCCCGTCATCCCTATGGAATTCGCTGTCTCACGATACTTACGTGAGGTTTCCGAGGACCTAAAGTGCACCTAATCTCGCATTTTCAATTGTATTTACTGTTTCATGCATAGTTCCGGTCCAAAGATCAAAGTTCACAAGTCCAAATGAGTTGTACTTTGACTAACATAATTGATTGTTTCAGTATTGCGCACCAAATTAGTATTTTAATAAAATACTTTCATCATCACTCGGGGAAGTATAGAACGGTTGTTTCAATAAGTGTTCTTTTTTGTTATTGCTTTCTTAAATGGTTTCCTCTTGTAATTCTAAATTGATTCTAAAACTAGCGGAGCTATGGGGGGACCTGGTTTCAGTATATTTGCCCATTATCTTCCTTGGAGTGCTCGCTATGTCCTAGCATTTAGAACTTTGCATTGGGGGTCGAATGAAAACGCGCAAAAGGGTTTGCCCGCGCGCGACTCCGAACCTGGGTCGTTAGAAATTCTGCGTTCAACGAAAATGCGCCAAAAAGCCACAAAATAATTCATATCTCGAATATGCCTGGATGAAATGAGAAGTATCACCCACCATTCGATAGCTAATTTTAGGCTCTATCTGAATAAAAATATGCCCCAAAAAGTGTTAGTGATAGCTATGGTCGAAAAAGTGGCCTAAACATTCTCGGACCAAAAGTAGATCAAAAATGCCAAAATATGAAAACGTTTTGTATGAGACATTTGTTCGCCTTCTCGAGAGCTACAGAATGATATATAACACGTTGTCATAACGCCAATCCCCGAAAAGAAACAGCCACGGAAAGGGCCTCCCAAAAATTAGACATTTCACGGTCCCCTCAGGACACCTTTTCCGAAATCCAGCCAAACGCGAATAGGCTCATTTCAAAGCACTCGTAAAACTGTACAATATTCTAAATGTCCCGTCTCGCTCCAATCCCAAATCTCCGAGTATTGATTTTTCAAAGGTTCGCTCCTAACAAAATGGGTCCGCCTGTTTTTGCCTCCTATCTATCGATCTGGGTAGGCTAGGAAGCAGATCAATAGATCAGGAGATGCGCCTTGAAAAACTACATCATATATATTCGAGAATCGAAAATTGTACAAACAGATTTTTCGTTAGTGAGAAAAAACAGAGTAAAAAAGGGCCAAAAAAGGGGGTCAAATTTTGGTCACGCCCCCTGGCCACTCCTGAGGCACTATCAACAAACCGACCAGGAATCTTAATAATTAAGAGATGGTCTATCGACTCATATTTTTTCGTTCCACAATTCCTCTCCGTTCAAAAGATCCAATTGCTCAAAGTGGCCAACCCAGCGTAAGCGCGCGCCGAAAAGTTGCAACTTTGACCGTTGGCGCCACCCCCAAACCCAAATCCCAAAAATTCCAATCCAATACCAACACGTAGCCCCAATATTCATTAACCATCCTAAAAAAAACCCCACTCGAAAATCTCAACTCCCCCGCCCACTACGCCGCTCCGCGCAAACCCCGGCAATAAACCACAAGCAATGTTAAGTATACTCTCTCATGGAAAACTGTCTGCTTTCCTCTTTTGTGATGCATTTAGTCATTGCTCGGGGCATGGCTCGACCAATTGTAAAGGCTGTCGATTAATTTGGAAAGGATGGGGGGGCAAAATTGAAAAGAAAAAAAAAGTAATGACGCTATCGTCAATTGGCTTTTGGCTCTTTGCCAAAAAAAGAGAAAACGTCGAGCTGTCGACGTGCTCCATGCCCCTCTTTTTCCCGTTCATGCTGGGGAAGAGAGTGGCAGAGAGAGAGAGAGAGAGAGAGGAGAGAGAGAGAGAAGAGAAAAAGAGAAAGAGAGAGAGGAGACGATGTAAAGAGCGGAAGATGGGACGTGACCACAGCGCCGATTTGGCTGCCTTTCCACACTCTCTGTCTTTCATTCTCGCTCGTTCTCTCTCTCTCTCTCTCTCTTACACTTCTCTCTATGTCTCTCTTTCGATGTCTCTCTCTCCCTCTCTATTTCCTCTCTCACTTATCCTGCTTGTTACTTCTCCCTTTCCTGTCTCGGTGCCTTCTGAGGCGACTAGACTGCTTGTCTGCATGAAAACAACCACCAGAGCGAGTAAAAGCCCCCCCCCCCACTTCCCCCTTCTCCTTCCTATTTGGCACCATGTCTTGTCTCGCTTCTTTACCCTCTCTCTCTCTCTCTCTCTCTCTCTCTCTCTCTAGCTCTCTCTATCTCTGTCCTTCTCTCTCTCTCGCTCTCACTGTCTCTGTCGTGCTCTCTTGCTTTCTCCCTCGTCTTTCCCTTTCTTTATGCTCTCCTCTATCCTCCCTCCCTCCGCTTCACACTTTCTGCCTTCTTTTTTGCTTCTCACAATTTTTTTTTGTTGACCCAAATATTTTCATCTCCGAATTCGGGCATTTAAGTATAAAAAGTAAAAAAAAGTTATTCTTGTTTCCAAAATCTTTATACATATATTATGTAGGTCCTCACGTTTTGGTGGTGCCTTAGTGACTCAGATTGTGGTTGTAGAGTTCTTGAAGGGGGGAATTTGGGTTCGATATTATTATTATTATTATTGCTGAAGTTCTCTTTTAAACGAACATAATAATGTATTACTAATTGTATGCTTATAGCCACATTAAAGTAAGGTGGATATGCAGTAATGTTTAAGTAGAAATGTTATATTAATAATCTTCTCTTTCACTCCTCTTTCTCTCTCTCTCTCTCTCTCTCTCTCTCTCTCTCTCTCTCTCTTTCTCTCTCTCTCTCTCTCTCTCTCTCTCTTTCTCTCTCTCTCTCTCTCTCTCTCTCTCTCTGCAGGTACCTCGCCATACCGAGTGCAACAACAACTGCTGCATCAGTCCTCGGAAACATCCTCCCCGCAGACGGTCGTGCCTTCTCTCGCTCTCACATCCTCTCTAGTGGGAGGACTACTGCCGGCCCATCACGAGGCAGCGGTTAGTATTTTAATTAATATATTTATTTCATAGTTATTTATTTTTTAGTTTTCAAACCGTATTTTCATTTATATTTTGTCAATTTTTTATAAGAAAATTTAAAACAAAGTCCCCCTTCGCTAACCTTAAAAGTAATATTCACTGTGAGCCACTTCTGGCTCCTCTCGTATTTATCCATTTGCCTCCCTCCTATAGAGCCCATAAATATTTTGGGATGTTTTCTCCTGCTCATTGCCTGAAGCTGCCTGAAATGGGGAGAGAGAGAGAGAGAGAGAGAGAGAGAGAGAGAGAAAGAGAGCGAAGAGGTAGAAAGTGATGACGGCAGAGAGGGAGAGAGATAAGGAAGAGGCATGGATGGTGAAGAAAGAGACGAGGAGAGAGAGAGAGAGGGGGAGGGAGAGAGAGAATAGACAAAAAAGGCAGACGAGACACATGGAGGAAGAGAGAGATTGAGAGAGAAAGAAGTTAGGAAAGAGAGAGAGAGAGAGAGCGAGAGAGAAGGAGAGGAAGGGAAGAGGTCAGAGAATAGTGAGATCTAAGCCGTTTGTCCAGCAAGCATCTCCGTGTTTCCTTCTTACATGTGCGAGCCGCCTGACCTGTGTTTTTCTTTTGTATTGCCTCATCTCCAGACCATCACATGAGCTTATTAGGCGCGTTTATTAGGCATAGAGCCAAAAATATGTTCGCCGAGAGAGAAAGAGAGAGAAAGACAGAGAGAGAGAGAGAGAGAGAGAGAGAGAGAGAGAGAGATAGATAGAGATAAGGAAATATGGTCACATTCTCGTTCCTTTGTTCGTATGTTGTTTTCTTCTCTTTCTTTCTCTCTCTCTCTCTCTCGCCCACTCTCCCTCTTTCTATCACTCACTCTCTCTCACTCTCTCTGTCTCTCTCGGGAAACGCCCCAGATGCCTTCCTTGTCTTGTCTTATATCCCATGCAAAGCTGTCAATCAAGACGCTAGTCAGAGTTGTCAGTCAAAAGTGCATGAGAAGTTATTATGGAGCTATTTAAACTGTCGCAACCTAGAATGATCGCGTTTATGAGTCATGGATTAAACAGCTCATTGCCCGATGTCCTGGATCAATTCTGGCATTATTTTTTGTAGTGAAATAACGGAAATTATGTTGTACAAGCATATAGAGTGTGTGCAGTACAAAAGTGCATTCAGGCCAGATGCAAACCACCCATCCTTCCGCGGCTTAATTTTTTTTAATAATTAAAATTAAGTATGTTTTATTAATTTAGATTTTATTTATTGGCACCCAAAAAGTTCTTTGCAGTTGAGTTTAGAGCTAGCAGAGTATTATGCGCACGAATATATATATATCTACTATACCAAGCAGCTAGTTTTGATAATCCCTATGGCAAGATCAAGGGATGGCTAAGTATTTCTTTGTTGTTGTGTTGTGTTGTATTGTTGATGCCCCTCATTCCCTCCCCAAACCCTGCTCTTTACTATACATTTGCTCTACTCTTTATGTGGTCTTGTAAGCATGAGTTCAACGAACTTAGGTTGCTAGGTTTTTAAATTTCAATATTAGAGGGTTGCAACTGGTTGCGCTGTCGTGCACTTCGCTACTATGTATTTTATTTTTTGACAAACTTAAATATTTATCATATGCTGAAATGGCGGGTTGCCTTGAACCATTTCTTCCTCAATGAACTTGCTTATTAGGATAATGATTTTTCAAGTTGTTATGAAAACATTAAGGAACGCCTATAAAGGTTACTTGTTCAAAAGTTAAACCCCCCTGAAATTTACCTTTTAAGTAGCAATGAAGAAGTGCAAGTTGGAAGGAAGTGAGAGAGATGCGAGAGAGAGAGAGAGAGAGAGAGGGAGAAGGTTTTAAGGGATGAGAGAGTGAATGTGAAAGAGAGAGAAAGAGAGAGAGAGAGAGGGAGAGAAAGGAAGTGGAAAGAAGGAACGAGAAATATTTCAGTAAGCATCCGCAGCTCGCTAATTAAATTTCCGCCTATTTTGTCCGCCACAGTCACTGTTAGATTATCTTACGTCAAGACACAAATTTGAGTCTCTCTCTCTCTCTCCCTCTCTCTCTTTCTCTCTCTCTCTCTCTCTTTTTCCTTCTCTCTCTCCCCTCATCTCCATCTTTCTCACTCTATCTCTTTCTATCGCTCTCTCTTTCCTCACTCTTTTTAATGCCATGCCTAATTGTACTGTTAGGCCTGAACCTTTTTCATTCCTGCTATAACATTCATTTGATGTTCTTCTCTTTCACTTAATGCTATGTCATAGTTACTCTCACGCTATCCTTTCAGAAATCTAACCTTTTTTCTTATTCTCTCTTTCTCGCACACTCTCTCACTCTCTCTCACTCACTCTTTGTGTTTTTCTCTCTCGTTCCTAGTAACTTTTCCCTTATACATTTCTCTTCCCCTTGTCATACCGCGTCATGTCTGGTGTCCGACAAGCAAGATCATGTAAAAAGTGCACAAGTCTGCTGACCCAGCTGGAGATAGAGAAAGAGAGAGAAGGAAGTAGAGAGAGGGAAAGAGCGAGAGAGAGAGAGAGAGAGAGAGAGAGGGATCGAGAGAGAGAAAGAGCGAGGGAGAGAGAGAAGGAAGTAGAGAGAGAGAGACATAATGTATCTAGAGTTATATAAAAGTCGACTGTAATTTAATATAAAAGTCGACTGTAATTTATTTACTGGGATAGCGCGGAGAGGTGCTGTGGGAGGTGGGAGTGAGATACGGGGAAGCGGTTTTTTGCATTTTGTAGATTATCCCTTGGGCTACAAGAATATGTGGGTTTCAAAAAATTGGGTTCGGTATTGGCGCCGGCGCGGGCGCCCAATATTTAATATAAAAGTCGACTGTAATTTATTTACTGGGATAGCGCGGAGAGGTGCTGTGGGAGGTGGGAGTGAGATACGGGGAAGCGGTTTTTTGCATTTTGTAGATTATCCCTTGGGCTACAAGAATATGTGGGTTTCAAAAAATTGGGTTCGGTATTGGCGCCGGCGCGGGCGCCCAAACTTTGGTCCGAGCTGACTTCGATTTGGGCACTTTGGCGACTTTGAGGGGGAATATCTTTTTTTTGGATAAAGATATGGGGATGAAAAAAATAGTGGAAGATAGCCAGTCCAAAAATGAATATGATTCCTGGAGTTGAGGTCGATGGGTGCTTTGGTAGATCGGTACGAGCCCGGCGCGTTTTGACCCGTTTTTTTGGCCCTTTTTCGGCATGTAGTTAGGACTTTTCTCGGAATCTACAAATTCCGCTTTTTGGTTGTCTGACTCAGATTGTAGAGTTTTTGACTGCGCATCTTTTAATACTATTCTTATCAACTTTTGGGCACTGCGCATTGTAGATATTATCGATTGAAGTTCCAATGTTTTTGTTAGGAGCAAATTTCAAAAATTCACCTATTTAATTGTAGGGATCGTAGAGCGATGGGACTTGCAGAATATTGAAGGGCATGGAGTCAGCTTCAATATTATTATACTTGCATTCCGATAGGTGATCAATAAAGTGCCCTGAGGGTCATGTGAAGTGGAAAATTTTTGGAAGCCACTTTGAACCTCCGTTTTTCCTCGGTGGTGAAAGCTTTTGCGACATGTTATATACCAATCGGTTGCTCTCGCGACGGAGAACAACTTTGTCATACAAAACTTTTTCATATTTTGACTTTTTTGATCTACTTTTGGGGTCAGAAGGTTCGGGCCACTATTTCGGCCTTATCTATCACTGACACTTTTTGGCGCATATTTTTTTTATTGTAGAGCCTAAAATTAGCTATCGAATGGTGTGTCAATCATGGAAATCAGTTCAGGCATATTCGAGAAAAAAATTATTTTGTGGCTTTTTGGGTCATTTTCTCAGAACCGAGATATTCTACCGACCCAGGTTCGGAGTCGCGCGCGGGCAAAGTCTTTTGCGCGTTTTTATATGACTTCTGATTAGATTAAAAGTATGTTAGCATAGACTAAAGACTCCAAGCTTTCTTATAGGCTGAATTTAAAAGGCTCAGATCGTCCAGTAGCACCGCTAGAGCAGACTTTTGTCCTTTTAGAGCCAACTAACGACCCTAAGAGCCAACTATCCTACCCTTAGAGCCAAATATCAACAACAACCAACAACCAACGGAGTCAACTAACCCCCAGGCCAAAGGCCCGTAGCGTGACGAAGTCACGCTAGTCTCTTCTTAGATTAAACAACGTAAAAAGATGATTCACCGATTACGGGAAATTGCTTCCTGTGGGCAGTAGAAAGGACCTATGATAACAAGGGAGGTCTTGTTCGAATCGTTGAAGTCTTGGCTACCTTCCTAGGTGCTTTTCAGAAGATTTGGTTGGCGCCGGCGCCTAACAGGGGGGTGACTCGGGAAACTTTGAGGTGGAATATCTTTTTTCCTGGGGCACCTACAAAAATAACAAAGATAGTTCGGAATAGTCCAGGGAATGCTTAGTTAGAAGCCACAAAGCTTAAATCGATATATCGATTGGTAGATAGGTGGGAATGAAAATTAGTTTTTGGGCACTTTTTCGCCTGTAGATTGGACTTTTCTCGAAATCGGCCCGTTCCGCCGGTTGATTATTCCACTTTTTAGATGCAGTTTTTCATTGCGCATCTTTCTATGTGGGTCTCATCTCCCAATTATTACTTGTATTCAAACTATGATCGATTAAAGGGGCAAATTTTAATGTTAGGAGCGACCTTTGGAGAATCGCTGACCGAATACTGGACTTGCTATCGAAAAACGGATTTCATATATGGAATCAACATGATGAGAAGTATTTTTGGTGATTTTTCCGTTATTTAAAACCATCTATAAGTGCCTTAAAGGAGCCGGTCCAGGAAGCGCGACCTTGAGCTGATCGAATCCTAGGCACTATAGCGGTATGTATAACCATTATCCCGCAAAGGTTTCGATGTAGTTTTAACAAAAAGAAATAAACAACATGAAAGAGATGTAAAAGAATAAAAGAATAAAAGAAAAAGTGAAATAAACATAGTTAGCCTTCATAATTACCCGTTTGAATTTCCCGCATTTCCCTGAATGAGGCCCGCAGTATTTGCAACAGGCCACGCTGCATAAATTGTTTCGAATTCCGTTTTAATTGTTCCGTGGAGGTTGCTCCGTCACCTTATCACTTTAGTGTTTGTAGTTGTTGTTACGCGGCGCATGAAAAATAGTTTTGTTGCGGGGCTATTCTTTTTCGTTAATGTGCATTGTTTTCATGCTGTTTCGTGGAATGGAGTTTACTTTCTCTTGCAGAAGCGGTTGGTTTCGGCCGTTCTGAAGTGCTGAAAGAAAAAGGTGTGGCTCGACCCGAACAAGATCTCTGGTAATCTGACTTGCACCAAATAATATCTCATCGAGAATTTGGACCAAATAATATTCCGATGAGCCTAGTCAAGCCTTTCGTAAATCTCGAGGGTTTTGGTGTGGGTAGTGTCACTTACTGTAAGTAAATTCTGACACCGTTGGAAAGCGCTTCACTTCAGAAATGTGGGCGCTACTATGGCTTATTTTTTCTCGTTTGTTTTCTAATACTGTTTATTGTTACTTTAGTTTGACGTTTTCAGAAGATGCGAAGGTTTGTGTGTTCGCCAAAGTCAGGTATTGCCTCTTTACTTTTACACAAATTTCAAAAGTGCTTGCTTAGATTCATCACGAAATGCGCTCTCTCCGTCCCGGATGGAGACACCAACGGGCTCGAAGGCGCCGTCTGCTCAATCTGGGCGCACTACTGGACTTACATCACGTGCGTTTCACTTTTTCCATTTTTTTTTATTTCATACATTTCAATAATACATGATCTACTTTATTCCAAACAGTCATATTTATTATAGAACGCAAGCTCGTTCTGTTCGGAAGAAGAGTCTCGCAGCCAATGCACAGTCGAGTTCCGCCACCGACTGAAGTCTCTTCTCTCTGCGAATGTCAGCTGAAACCTGCTGATGCAGTTTGTTAACCATTTGTTAATTTGTTATGTTTACTGTTAATTTGTTAAGTTGAATCTATTGTTTCGTCTTTTTGATTAATTTTTGGTTTCCTATCTCGTGTTAACTTGGACGCTAGGTTGCAATTCATTTATCATTGTATAGGCTATGAAATTCATGGATAATCACGTAATTGAATGCTTGTTTGTGAATTTTGATGGTTCATTTCAGCTGATAAAGAAATTTTAAACCGGCCAAATAATGCGAAATTGAAACCTAATAAGGCCGTTTTGAAGCCTGATGCCGAATTCTCGTGCCTATCTTTGTGACACCAATACTTGAATGAATCCTTGTTAGGCTTCAAAAATTTATTATTTGATGCAACTCAGATTATCCGAGATGCCAACTGTCGCCAGAATTTTCGCCGTCTCATCAAGGACGGCTTGATCATTCGTTCATTCGCAAGCCGGTCGCCGTTCACTCGCGCAACCGCGCACGCAGGACAACGAGGCAAGCCGCAAGGTGGGCACTACTGGAAGAATGCTTTTGAGACTGCTCTTTTTTCTGTTAAATTTTTCCTGATGATGAAATGCAATTCTTTTCCGCTTTGCGATTTTTGGGCGGGGCGATTTTAGTTGCAAAAAGAATGCAGTAGCAGGAATGTTTAGCAGTTATTCTATATATTGCCATTTAAAGGCGATTGTTACATATAACTTTTCGGTTTCGTTAATACTTGTTATTCCAAAAAAATAGAACTATATTGCACAACATTGGTTCATAGTTTTTGCTTCGTTATTGCGCAACATTTCGCAATGCATTGCAGGGAAGGGATTGCACAACATTAGACCACCGCTGTATATTTTAGAATTTTTTTTTATTAAATCAAGGTATTCATTTTAGCGTTTTTCTTAAAGAACTAGGGAAATGTTTTGTTGCGGGGCATTAAGGAACTTCGTTAGGTTAAAGACTTTAAGCCCTTGGGTACAAATGGTTACGAAACATGGATGTAATTTCTTCTCTGATTTATTTGTTTAGCTTGGCACTACCGCTCTGCACATCAAGCTGCGTGCCACGAGTGGAACGCATACCAAGACCCACAGTCCTGAAGCTCAGTCCACGCTCCGCGCATCTGGCATGAAGATTGGCCGCATCGAGGATGTCACTTCCATCCCCACCGATTGCACTCGCCGCTAGAGGGCCACGGGAGTAGACACTTCGTTGTTTTTATTCTGTTCTCCCGGACAGCGTTGTTTCGTATTCACTCTGTGTTAATAAAGTGCTAAAGGCTTTATGTGAAACTGAAAGTAAAAGACATCACAAACACACCAAGCAAGACAATCACGAATACACCAAACAGGATAGAGAAAACAGGGTTAGAGGAAAGGCGAGTGAGGAGTTAAGGGGAGGCAAGTGGGTGTCACATGAACGAAGGAAAAAGTGAGGGCCGTGCAACAGTGAAGCGGGCGAGCAAGCCATGCACAGCGATTACCTGAAGATATAAAGTAATAGGAATTTCCGCTAGAACAACAACCCCCCACTTATACCTTCTTAAATCGGGAAATGACCACCGGGGCGATAGCCCCGGTGGTCATTGACCGGGCCGAAGGCCCGTAGCGTGCCGAAGGCACGCTAGTGACATGATAAAATGTCCGAGGACGTGTATCCTTCTTCTCCTCTCTCTCTCTCTCTCTCTCTCTCTCTCTCTCTCTCTCTCGCTTTCTCTCTCTTTCCATCCCGTAATTCGCTCACTCTCGAGAACTGGACAGGCTAGAGCTGAAACGTAATGTTATCTCCACTTCTCCCGTAATCTTTCGATGGTAATTCGGAAGCTTTCTTGCAATATTCTCTTTTTCCTTCACCGTCTCTCTCTCTCTCTCTCGTTCTCTGTCTTTCTCTCTGCCTCTCTCTCTCTCTCTCTGTCCCTCTCACCAACTCACCAGACGACAAGCTTGCCAAGGCTGTTATTCGAAAACAGCAGCCGCTTATGTGACGGGCGTAACCTCCCCACATTTGCTCTCTCACTGTCTCTCTCCCTCTTTCACTCTCGCTTGCTTTCTCTCTCTCTCTCTCTCTCTCTCTCTCTCTGCGATATCTCACTTCTCTTTATTCTCTCTCTCTTTTTCGGCGTGCGACGAGAAAAATGCACGATAAGTGCAACGTCCGGTGAAAGAGAGTAGAACGGGAGACAGAGAGAAAGAGAGAGCAAAAAAGTGGAAACACCAGCCGGGTGAGAGATTATGATAGGAAGAGAGAGTACCAGACGACGAGACGGCGTCATCAGCTGTGGGGAATGGCGAGAACGCGAAAGGACAGCAGGCTGGGATGCACTCTGGGAAGAGAGACAGAGAGAGAGAGAGAGAAAGAAAGAAAGAACAAAAGTGCAAATTTAGAGTCACTCTCGTCGTGCGTACACACACTGAAAGAGCAAGTACAAAATAGGGACGGAGAAGGAAGGCGGAAAGGGTGAAAGTGGACAGTGGAGTGAGATCTTTTCTCTCTCTCTCTCTCTCTCTCTCTTTTCTCTGACACCCCCGAAAGTGCAGTGGGCAGGGCCTAGTGGCTGGACAGGGAGGAGAGACAGAAAGAGAGAGAGGGAGAGACAAAGGGAGAGAGAGAGAGGGAGAGAGAAGAGAGAGAGAGGAGGAGAGAGAAAATAGAGACAGAGCCCTCCATCTCCTCCTCCCACCCGGACAGCCACACAGCCACTAGTGCACGGCATAGTCGGACTCTGAGTTCGGAGCGTTTTGGCCTAGCTTGAAGGCTCACACTACTTGAACACTATTTTCTCATCCATCGGCAGCAGGACGAATAATCCTCATCTGCTACTGCTATTTGCCGCAATCTTGCTCACTTGCTATAAGGACTTCCTAATTAGGACTGTCGGGGGTTTTCGCGCTGAGACCCTAGCATTACCCTGACAACCGGTATCCGGACCCTTCCTGGACCCTGAGACCATAAGCCTCTCTCAAAATGCCACTCAACTGGTCATGGGCTTCGCTTCAGCATCTATCGACGATATCCGCAGCAGCAGCCGCAGGAGCACCTGGAGCCTCGCCACCGACTACACTTGCAGCAGGTCAGAAGAGAGAGAGAGAGAGAGAGAGGGGAGAGAGAAGAGGGAGAGAGGAGAGAGAGAGAGGAGAGAGAGAGAGAGAGGAAGAGCGAGATGTAGAGAGAGAGAGAGAGCTAGAGAGAGAGGAAGAGCGAGATGTAGAGAGAGAGAGAACGAGAGAGAGAGAGAGAGCGAGAGAGAGAAAGGAAGAGAGAGAGGGGGAGAGTGAGGATATATATCTTTTTTTAGCGACATGAGCTGTTGTTGAAACTACATTTTCCTCTTGCAAAGTTACGAAATTGTAAAAAAAAAATGTAATAAAATAATAAAAATAATTATCTACAGGAATGCCACTGTCCGCGTCAGCAATGATGCGGCCACGCATCAACTCGGCAGCGTCGACCTCATCCAACTCGTCCGCTCTCTCCTCGCCCAACCCCATGACTCCGGACAGGCGACGCAAGCGCCAGAGAAAGGTACGGGGCCGGAGTTTAGAAGGGCCGTAGTTTAAGGGGGCCGTAGTTTATGGGCCGTGGTTTAGGAAGACCGGGTTTTAGGAGGTGCGCGTTTTAGGAAAGCAATGGTTTAGGCCAATTTTAAAACTCTTTTTCTCTCTCGCTATTCTTTAGAGTAAGAAGTTTCATTACTTTCGTCATATTTAACTTGCACGCAATGCAATTAGAGCAATAACATATTATTGTTATTCGAATCGAATAATGTATGCTGCCTGTCTGTCTGTGTTCCAAATGTTTGTTTGTTGTGTGAACAGAGTTATAGAAATGTATTCTGGGTGGGAGGATGGAGTATGGTAACGTTGGTATCATTTTGTGTTATGGTCAACGATTCCGTCAAGGACATGGTGGATGACGTCATAGAAAAGAAAAATTATAATTAGTACCACTTCCACACTAAAAATACACCCCCCCCCCCTGCCCCTCTTCCTCTATAGAAAGTGGGGAAAGAAGTATGCGCTATTTTATTTGTTTTCTTGCTTTTTCGCATTGTTTATCCTCGCGCCTATGTTCTTCCAAGATTGGCGGTCAATATAATTGCAGTCTCGGATGTTGTGGAAGTTGGTGTGTTGTTTTGAGTTGTCTTTTCATTCTTTCCAGTCTACTATTATTCTTCTGCTAATTATTGTAGAATGGATCCCATTTATATATCCCGTATATTGTCTTTTAAAGGAGCCGTACACGGAATATATAATGTCTTATGTTTTTAAATCAGTCTGTCCGTTCAGACTCGAAAGATCGATGAGTGAAACAAGAATTGAATTTGATTAAGTCTAAGCCGAGATAATCTCATTTTCTTTAGACGGATTACTGTAAAAAAAATTTGGCCCGAGTGCATGTGCACCCAGCGCACTCTTGCACATTTGGTCTTTGAACTCGAGTGCGAATTTGGTGCGAATAGTTCGTAGGATGCATTGGAAGGACATGCAGGATGGCTACGTGATCACACGAACATTTTGTGATTTAGAATTCGTATGTATGTTCCAAGCGCTTATATGGAATGTTTACAGAAAATAGAGAGAGAGAGAGAGAGAGAGAGAGAGAGAGAGAAATAGAGAGCGACGGCAAGAGAATGGAAAGAGAGAGATAGAGCGAGAATGGAGAGAGAGAAGAGTTTTGCGGATCGTGACCACTTCACTAATAAATATATATCAGTCAGTCTAACATAAAATCTGCTCCATCACATTGTTTGTCTTGATAGCTTGCTGATTTGCACTACCTGCCGGTTCTCTAATTTGGAGACTAAGGTGGGTAGAAAGAGTGAATTCCCGCCAAAGAGACCCGAGCCAGAATCAAGAAAAGGAAGGGCAGAATGAAAAGAGCCATTGGGAGCCGAGGAAGGCCGCCCACACTACTGTTCTCTGCTATTTCGTAGCCATTCTAGTCCATTCTAAGTGCGTGAGGCAAAGGAGAAACTGGATGAAGAAGTCATCAGAATAACGCATCCGGAGATAGTGATAGACGCAGAGAAAGAGAGGAGAGAGAGTGAGTGACAGAGAGATAGAGAGTAGAGAGTGGGTGGCGGAAAGAGAGAGTGAGAGACGGAGAGGAGAGAGAGTTGGTGGTAGAAAGAGAGAGTTAGAGACAGAGAGGAGAGATAGTGGGTGGCAGAGAGAGAGAGAGAGAGAGAAAGAGAGTGAGAGAAAGAGAGAGTGAGAGACAGAGAGGAGAGAGAAGAGAGAGTGAGAGACATAGAGGAGAGAGAGTGTTTGGCAGAAAAAGAGAGTGAGAGACAGTGAGGAGAGAGAGTGGGTGGTAGAAGGAGAGAAGAGTTGCACTCTGGCCTGCCGAGGGCGTGATTAGGCCGCGTGAATGGCATCGAATTGCCCCAATCTCATTCCGTACAAAAGCATTAAAGGAGCCGTACACGGAATATATAATGTCTTATGTTTTTAAATCAGTCTGTCCGTTCAGACTAGAAAGATCGATGAGTGAAACAAGAATTGAATTTGATTAAGTCTAAGCCGAGATAATCTCATTTTCTTTAGACGGATTACTGTAAAAAATTTGGCCCGAGTGCATGTGCACCCAGCGCACTCTTGCACATTTGGTCTTTGAACTCGAGTGCGAATTTGGTGCGAATAGTTCGTAGGATGCATTGGAAGGACATGCAGGATGGCTACGTGATCACACGAACATTTTGTGATTTAGAATTCGTATGTATGTTCCAAGCGCTTATATTTAATGTTTACAGAAAATTGAGAGAGAGAGAGAGAGAGAGAGAGAGAGAGAGAGAGAAATAGAGAGCGACGGCAAGAGAATGGAAAGAGAGAGATAGAGCGAGAATGGAGAGAGAGAAGAGTTTTGCGGATCGTGACCACTTCACTAATAAATATATATCAGTCAGTCTAACATAAAATCTGCTCCATCTTTACGTCCCTGCTTTCCTGTCCTGCCTGGTCTCTTCATTTCCTACGACCCTCGCATTCCTTGCTCCTTTTTCGTTCTGTTACTCTATATGCCGATCAATATGCCGAGCCGGTTTCTCTCTCACTTCACTAATAAATATATATCAGTCAGTCTAACATAAAATCTGCTCCATCTTTACGTCCCTGCTTTCCTGTCCTGCCTGGTCTCTTCATTTCCTACGACCCTCCCATTCCTTGCTCCTTTTTCGTTCTGTTACTCTATATGCCGATCAATATGCCGAGCCGGTGTCTCCGCACTGTAGAAGAGGGCCATGCTGAGATATTACGAATGTAGAGTTACAGATCCCAGAGAAATATTCAACAAATCAGCAACTGCTTGAAATCCTCGAACATCCATCCTCGGACCTCTTCCCCCCCCCCACAAAGCCTGAACCAAGGTACCATCAACCAATTTCGCCTTATTTTCACCAACATCTCAAGGAATACTCAAGGAATGCAACAAAATTTATAAATGTCACCTCAAATAACAATGGTATAACAAAGACTGTGCGAGATTGAGACATGAGGGCAGTCCGGAGATCTACGAACGAGGTCTCTCCTTCTTGCTCTTGAAGATAGCGATGAGGGACGTGTTGGCGACCATGACGATCTTGAAACGGACACCGGGAATGTCTCCGACGGCGTGGCCCTTGCGACCGAATCCGGCCACGAGCACCTCGTCGTTCTCCTTAAAAAAAAGGTTGTTGACAAGAAAATATTAAGCGAAAACAAAAAGCTTCCCATTATTAAATAAAAGAAAGCGAAGAAAATAGTATTTTGCAGTGTCGCGCAAACCGATAGATACTGTATAGCCCGACATAATCACTTGTTACCGCACCGACTACTGTAACCGGTTCTTCACTACAATTCTTCACAAGCAAGGAAAATCATCACATATGGCTTATCAGCAAGACCCTTTACACGTATTCAAGCTAAATGATTTGGCGGTTTAAATAAAGTTAAGTTAAAATAGTGAAAAAAGTGATCAAGACAATAACAGTTTTTCCTGTTTTAAGAACAAAACGTGACTCTTCAAATGTAAATAAGAGCCATCTTCAGAACCCGCAGAACACAAATAACGCAGGAAACGGGAAAACAGAATAAGTGGGTTGCCTCCTTCCACGATAAACAAGGACAAAAAAGGTGAGCCCATTCAACAAGTATATTACATCATTTATCCTCACCTCGATAAAGTTGAGGCAGCCGTCGTTCGGCTCGAAGGCGGTGATCTTCTTGCCGTTCTTGACCAGCAGGACACGCACGAACTTGCGGATGGCAGAGTTGGGCTGCTTAACCTCGACTCCGCTGAAGAAAAGGAAAAATAATACACGATATTTCCTCTGATTTTTGTTGACATTGTTATAATTCTTTATAAAAACACCCAAAACCGACTGAATTATGCAAGAATTCCAATCTAATAGGAATATCATCGGTAAAAGTGCAAAAAAGGCAATAAAAGGTAATTTTCAAAAGCAAAAAACGGTTAAAAAGGAAAAGAAGGCCTGAAAGCACGCACACCGTCTCGAGGACGATTCTCTTGGCGTGAGACGCGCCTCCGAATTGGTTGGCCTTCGAGTGCGTGCCGAGATGCGCCTTCTTTTAGCCCTTGCCATTCCATCGCTGCTCCTGACGATGGATCTTCAGCCTGCGCGCAGTGCGCTATGGCGAAGTAGCTGGATAAGAGGTTACTGAAGAGACAAAACTAAATATCCATGATAATAATCAAAACTAAAACCAAAAACAACGTAAAACAATAAACATTACACGATGACAAGCGGCGAAATAAAACTTCACTCTGATTTTAGTGTGGTCAAAATGTCGGGGTGCACGGAGTGCATCCAAAATTATGGGTGCCGGAAAATAGAAAACAGAACGGCCAAATTTTTTGCCGCAGATTTGAATCGTGGCATTTTGGTTACTGTAATATTATTCCGTGTTCGGTTCCTCTAAGCATGCATATGTCTACTGTATTTTACTAATATCTACCTCACACTCTTTTCTCTCCTTCTTCCCTCCCCCATACAAACAGAGATCCTTTGAGGACATTCCAGCGAAAACAGCAGCAAGAATTACGCGGAGAACGCACCTGTTATGCCCCCCCTCCCCTCCCTCTATTCATTTGACGACTTTTGCTCTTTGTCTGCAAAAATGAATATTCTCTGCCTCTCTCTCTTCTCTCTCTCTCTCTCTCTCTCTCTCTCTCTCTCTCTCTGTTTCTCTCTCTCTGTCTCTCTCTCTCTTCTCTCTCTCGCTCTCTCGCTCTCGCTCTTTCTTTCTTTCTATTTCCCTCGCTCGCTCTCTCATTCTCTCTGTCTCTCTCTCTCTCTAATGTTCTACTTTCATAGTTCTCATGTCCATTCAGCAATTTTCAGAAAAAAAATATATGGGGAAAATATGTGATCATCAAAAGTTTGCTCCCGTTCAACGCTGCCATTTATTGTCCATTTTTGCGCACCCTGACCTTTCGCCTCATTTTTGTAGCCTTTATTACTTTCACTCGCCTTATTCTTCTTCTTCGTTTTGCTGTGCTGTCCATGCGAAATCCTACCGTATTCTCAACTCAGAGAGAGAAAGAGAGAGGAGAGAGCGAGAGAGAGAAAGAGAGAGAGTGAGAGAAAGAATGAGAGAGCGAGAGAGAGAGAGAGAGAGAGAGAATGAGAGAGAGAGAGAACTGAGGAGAGAGAGAGAGAGAGGATTTGTCGCGACAAGACCAAGGCAAGGACTACACTGCCCTTCGGGAAGATAGGAAGGGAATGCTGCTGCTGCAAGAGAGAGAGTGAGAAGAAGATTGAGAGTACAGTGCGACTAATGCTCACCGATTTGGCACTCGCGAAATATGGAACACAAAAGGGCAGATGATGAAAGGGAGAGAGAGAGAGAGAGAGAGAGAGGAAAGAGAGAGAGAGAGAGAGGAAAGAGAGAGAGAACGAGCGAAATATAAAGAAAGCGAGAGAGAGAGAGAGGGAGATAGAGAAGAGAGAAAAGCGAAATTGCCCTTATTTCTTTTCTCGCATATTTTGATTCCTTCTGTGCCCGACTGCTACCTTATCCCCTTCACATTTCAATTCTAAGAAGTGTTTTCCACCGGCATAATGTTTATAAGAATTTACAGTAAGCAGCGGCAGTCTGGAGTTGTAGGCTAAAGATGAAATCCGTAGTCTTTTGATCTTTATTATAAAAAAAAGCATTGTATGCGTCTATCGAAGTGGCATTTTACGTAGCAGCAGCAGCGAGCTTTCTTACGTAAGAAGAAGGTTTTGGTGAAATGGCTGGAATAAAAAGAATGACGGATTTAGAAGGATTTTAAGATGCAACCAAGCAGAGAGAAACGAGAAGAAGAAGAAGGAAGAAAATGGGAATATGTAGAAAAAAATAGCTTTAGCTTTCTTGTTTTTTCCTTTCATATGCCTGCCAGATTTGTCTAAACATCTCTCTTCCTACCTACGACTGGCTTTATTCTCTTTTTTTTGTTTACTTCTGCGGAAAGAGGCAGTGTTTTGGGCTCGTAGAAGCGTGATTAATCTTTGAGATGAAGCGGGGAGGGAGATGTATACTAGGCACACAAAGTCTTCCGTATTTGAAATGAGCCGTGTTTAGATATCACGAGGAGAAGAGATATACATGCCGTGTGTTTTGAAATGTAGAAGATGAAATTCTCTCTCTCTCTCGCGCGCGCTCTCTCTCTCTCTCTCTCTCGCTCTCTCTCTCTCTTTCTCTCCTCTCGTCTCCCCTTTTATCTCAATCTCTCTGCCTCTCCCTTTCTCTCTCTCGCTCTCTCGCTCTCTCTCTCTCTCTCTTTCTATATCTGTCTCTTTCTCCACCAACCAAGGAGATAACTAAGCTGCCGGTGAGGCGCCGCCTCTCCTAGTGTTTAGAAGAGCCCACAGGATTAGCAAGGATAGAAGATGTATATATCTCTTCTCCATGCATGTATCCCCCCACCACCACAAATTGTTTGCGGCTATCCGAGAGATCCCTCTATCTCACGTGTTTCTGCCAAAGAATCATCTCTTTATCTCTTCTTCCTGAAAGACAGACAGAGACTTACTTTAGTCGCTGCGCTGTGATAGAAAATTTTCTAGTTTCCAGAAGTTTCTTGGTGGTTCTTGTAGTGTTTTTTTACGAAATTGAAATGTTTAAGCATTTAAAAAAATGGAAATAAATAGGTTATTATTTATTTAATTAAGTTAAATAGATAATTACAAATTAAAATAATTAATTAGTTTTTCAGTCCGAATCCTCTG